>ONZK01004164.1:2421-17559 GCA_900322385.1 Pharnaceum exiguum
GACCCCTGCAACTATAATTAGTGACCCCTAACGTTAACGTAGTGGTATAAATCCCACAAGAACGATGCTCAAACTCTTAATTAAGTTCCATTATTAAAAAAAATTCATAAAAAATGGTGAACTTGAACTCGAATTAGGCGCGAAGAACTACAGATACATATAAAACAACGAAAATCAATTGATAAAAAACACCAAAAAAAAAGATTGAAGGAAAATTGAAACTAAAAAAGAGACAAGTAAAATTGAATAAATTTTAAAAAAAACTTACAAAAAAAATATTAGAAACTCACCAGTTGAAAGAGAAAAAGATTTTCAAGAAACTTTGTGAAAAAATGGAAGAAAATTGAAAGAAATATGATTAAGGTTGATAGGTGAGAAAATTTTTTTTTTCTCTCTCATTAATGTACAGTGAGAAAAAGGGGGGAAGGAAGACAAAGAAAGGAAGAGAAAGGAGAAAATGTCGGGGGGTGGGGGGAAGGGGAGAAGCGCAAGAAGGAGAGGGAAAAGACAAAAAGAAACTAAAAAAAAGCTAATTACAAATGAGCCACCCATCGCATACAAATTTTCGCGTTAAAATTTAAGGTGTGCTATATATGTCATCATTTTAATTAACTTTTTATGCTAGCACTTTTTTTTAACTTTTTTTGTTTTGAAGGTAAAAGAAGTTTCATTCATTCATTCATATGACAGAAATCGTACGATAAATACTCTTTTACGTTAGATGGACATTCCATCCTCCAAAGCCTATCACCTAACTCATAAAGTTGCAATCTAGCCAGGTGGTGAGCCACCCGATTTGCATCCCTACTAATATGCAAAAAGGAAATAGAAATAAACAACGAACTAGTGTGGACAATATCATCCACAATAAGACCGAGCTCATTTTATTTGACCTATTACTATTAATAGTAGAAATAGCCTTCAGCGAGTCTGATTCCACTTTGATTTTGCGAAGATCCCCTTCAAGAGCCTTCTCTAGACCAAAGCAAATCGCCCTTGCTTCCGCCACATCTACCGGAACAACACCCACAAGTTGTCGAGTGCCTGAAAGTAGTACTTCACCAGTCGAACTCCGGAGCACAAAACCGAGCCTTACTTCCCAATCAGCAATAATAGTAGCATCGCAATTCAGCTTGACATACCCATCGTCAGGAGGTCGCCATAGTTGTTCCTTGTTCAGCTTGTTACTACTAGGGAGGTGTTTCAATTCAAAACATGCATTCAAATAACTTTCCAAGAACGAGCGGGCATGAGCAGCAACATGGCTGGGAGGTCTAAAATTTTTCCTCCAAATACGGCCATTTCGAAAATTCCACAAATCCCACATCACAGTTAAACTAACATCAGCCTCCTCTCGATTCTTGGAAGCTAAAATACCAAAGATGGCCTTCTTCACATCACCATTTCCGCTATCAGTAATGCCAATGCTGGAGCACATTTCGATTCCAATATCCTCCCATACGCCTTTAGCATAAGGACACTCAAACAGTAGGTGCCATGGATTTTCAGTGGGGTACTTACAGAAGTCACAACATGTTGATACCTTGCAGTGTCGCCTGGCCAATTCTCCTTTCGTAGCTAAAGTATCACTCGCAGCTCTCCACAAAAAATGTCAAACTCTGGGAGGTGTGTTTGTTTTCCATATTTTGCGCCACAGAGGATCAGGTCCAGCAGATGAGCTGGCTAGCTTGTAATCAAACCGAGTCCATCTCAAAAAATGATATGCCGACTTAACGCTAAATTCCCCATCTTTTGTGAAGAGCCAAAACACACAGTCAGAAGGACACCGTGGACTGAGAGCAATACTCAAAATCTGCTCAGCCTCATAAGGGATAAAGAAGGCTCGCACCAACTGTTGCTTCCAGGTCATGGTAGTGTGGTCTATTAGGTTCGACACAAGCATGTTCGGATCCAGATTGCCTTTGGGTGATATCGGGGTACCAGAGTGTGACCCCGGAATCCAAGAGTCAGCCCACACTTTTATTTGTGCGCCATCACCAACTCTCCATTTCGCTCCTACCTTGATTACTTCACGAGCTTGCACAAAACTACTCCAAAACCATGAGGGGTTAGACCCTCGTTCCCCCATCAGCACATTAGATAAGGGAAAGTAGCGAGCTCTCAAAACTTGAAAGGCTAGGGATGACGTATCGTGCATGAAACGCCATGTATGCTTTGCTAGTAAGGCCATATTCATGAGCTGCAGGTGCCGGAAACCCATCCCTCCCTCCTCCTTCGTTCGACACAGCATCTCCCATTTCATCCAATGAAGCTTCTTTTCCTCTTTTTTCTGCCCCCACCAAAACTTAGCAATGATCTGTTCTATCTCTTCCAAGAGGTAGTCCGGAAGCGCAAAAAGACCTAGAACATATGATGGGATAGTTTGGGCCACAGATTTAATTAACACCTCTCTACCCGCAGCTGATAATGATCTCTCCTTCCAGCTTTTCAGCTTTCTCCAGACCCTTTCTTTCACAAAACGGAAAACCACTCCACGTGCTCATGTTAATATTGCTGGCAGCCCCAAATATCTCGTATTGGCGTTAAATTCTCTGACACCCAACTGATGGATTACCGCAAGCCTTCGCTGCTCGCCAATACCCACATTGAACTGTACCTCAGACTTATTGAAATTTATGAGCTGACCGGAAGCCCGTGAGTACATCTCAATGACATCAAGCACAGCTTGAACTTCATTCGATCTGCGTGGCTCTTGTAAAAATCAAGCTATCGTCCGCAAAGAAAAGGTGGGTAACACTATGAGCACCATTACACACCTGCAGCCCATGTATTGCATTTTGTGTGGCTGCCTTATGTAGCATCCCAGAAAAAACTTCAGATACAAATAGGAAGAGATAAGGAGAATGGATGTGGTCAAATAAAAGTCAAAATATTCAAATAAATATTATTATCATTCTCAATTTAGTCTCAATATGGGCATTTCAATTGAAATACTCAAACTTATACTATAACAAAGTCAACAAATACAACAACCGAGTGAAAATAAAATCCCCATTTAATGGGGGGTGCTCAAGCCAGGATGTACGCAACTAAGAAAACATAGAGGTTATTTTCGAGATTGACCCATGCATTAATGCATTGAAGTATTAAATTCCAATAATTTTACAAAAGTAAGAAGTATTAGAAGACTTTGTAAGTCGGTAAATCCCGTGTACTAAATTTCTTAGATAACGGCGAATAAATACGTTGCTAATGATATTCATACTTGCAATAATTTGATTCTTTCCTACATTATTTTATCATGCCAAATTGGCAAATTGTATAGTGCTATTATAATATAGAGGACTGAGAAACAACATATTATCAACAAAGGCATAGAATTGGCCTGGTTCCTGATTATTTGTTTATGATTATGAGGATATGGATATTGTCCTAAGTGTAAAGTTTGGTTTATAGGCTCTCTTTTTTTTTGACCAATTTTATCAGATAATGGGATTAGGTGCAATTCGTCAGATTCACATTCGACGTTCTCTCAATAATATATACGGAGTAGTTGGCTAAAGACATTTCTTTATCTTTTAAAAAATTAATTAAGTAGACACTGCCATTATTTCCTTATTATTGGCCATGTTTTAAAAACATTTGGGCAGGGACATACGTGGTGGGGAGGGGGACGAAGGAAGAAAGGCGTCTGGGCCGAGGGGGGAGGATGGCGGGGGCTAACATGGGGGTTTTATCCATCGAGATAAAGGTTATTTATCCACATTACGAACTTGTAAGTCTTTTTTAAACAACACTGCCCATATGTGGTTCACCATACGATGTACTCAATTCTATATTTACTCCACTACAATATTTTGAACATACAAATTGATTCCCATTTCACCAAGGTTATTTTCTTTTGAGTTCCAACACTTCCCAATAAAAAGAAATCTCTATAAGTTTTATCTATCCCTTTGAGAATAGATTTTGGCGGCACAAATATAATACTCCAATATACATAATCAAAAGAAAACGGTACTAACTAAATCAATATGAGTTACCGTAAAGGAGAGTTTTCGCTTTTCAGTTGCCCCTCATGCATTGAAGTCTCCTTACTATTTTATACACGTTGCAAACCATCTTACTCCACTTTGTAGGCCATAGTGGCACTCCTAGATACTTAATGGGGAATGATCCCATTGAAGAACTAATCCTTGTTATCATATCCTTCTTCTGATCATCAAAAACTAAACTACAGCTAAATGATATGTTTGACTTCCCCATGTTGGTATGCAGACCAAAAAACCATTGTGAGTGTGTTCTTAGTTAATTCTAGTAATAGATGCCTTATTTACTTTTGAAAAAATCAGTAGCTTATGAGTACAACAACTGTTATACTTCTTAAAAAGTACTCCATCATAACCACATAATTAAGAAGGGGAGATCGAGATAGGATCTACTTGGCTAAGACCTCTTTTTCTAGTAAAGCCACCACATATCTCACCAATAAGATAAAGAGAATATCTTGTAGATTTGATACAAGTCATCATCCAAAAAGAAAAAATATCTGGAAACCCAAGTTGTAGGAATATTTGCCTTGATATCTTCTATTTGCCTTGGATCGAGATTTTAGGTCTCGCCCATTAGGGTTTATTTAAGTTATTATATGTACCCTAAATTGTTGTTTTTTGTATCTTGTACATAGACAAAACACACCTCAGAAAAACTAATAAAATCTATCTCCCTTTTGATAGTAGATGTAGCCAACAGTCGTTGGTGAACAATTTAAATATCTGTGTCTTTTATTATTTTTTTACTTACTTTCTTCAATCTGTTTTAACAAACTGGTATCAGAGCCCATGGTTCGATTGTGCATGTTGGAGGTGTGGGCTTGGTTTGGCTACCCTAAGATTAGTCGGTGCATGGGCTCGCAGTGAAGAAGGCCTTTGGTAGACACTGTGTATGGCTCTTTGAGGTGCATGGCTCCCTCGTAGAGCGGTATGAGGTGGCTCTCTGATGCACAAGGTCGAGCAGGTTGCCCGCTGTCTACATGGCTCAATTAAGTGAGGTGTACGACGACACTGATGTACACATGCCTTGAAGGAGTTAAGAGTGCACGGTGAAGGCACGAGAAGGCTCAATGTGAGGAGCGAGAAGCGTGCTAGTGGCGGCGTGGCTAGGACTCGATGGTGGCATGGTGTTCAGTTTAAGGGGGTGCCATAGTGGGAGCAGTTGGAACTGTGTGGGGCGGTCCCAACTTACACACGTGAGGGGGTGATTGTTGGGGTGTACACATGTGAAGTTGGTGTAAGAAATGAGTTGTCCCACATTAGTAGATTTAGAGACGGGTGTTGTGTGTATAAAGGTGTGTTAGTACCACAACCCACTGGCTTAAGCTTTTGGGTTGAGATGGGCCTAGTCCACTTGTGTGCACACTCTCTAATCTTGTCTCCCATTTGGGCCATATACAAGTCTTAACAACTCTTCATGCAAGAATCTCCAATCCACTGTAACATCTTCTTTTTATACGTCTATTTTCATTAGGCACTTCGGAGAAACATTTTTCCTATTATATAGTATAATCAAGTCTTGAAAAATCATGATATTGTGAACGATAGACCTCCCCTGTACAATTTCACTCTGGCTCTCACTAACCAAATTCTTAAAAGTGATTTCAGTCTAGCACAAATAATTTTTGAAATACATTTATACAGATTACTACATCAAGCTATAGGTCAGTAATTACTTGCTAGAGTAGGATGCCCTAAAGTAAAGTTTTATTAGAAGAAGTATATGATTTACCAATATAAAAGAAGGATCATACTTTCTCAGAAACCAATTCACTCATTGTATCCCATATTCTTTATAAAATCAGTATCATACCCATCAACTCCAGGCTTTTGTTAGCATCAATTTTTAACACAACTTCCTTAACATATATCCTTTCTTTTGTTTCCCATTGATAATCTAACATATATATATCCTCTTTAGTGAAAGGTTTGATAACAAGTAGGTCCCAATTAACCTTTGGACCATGGTCTAAAATGAGCTAGCTAGCCTATGATTTTCTAACTATAGTTATTCCCATCATTGATTTAAGAAATCAAGAAATACTTTTTAACCATAAAGGGGTTGGAAATGATCATACCTTATGTATTCAGCACTAGGTACTCCTTTAAACTTTTCTTTTCCTCAGTTATGAATAAAAGAATTCGGAATGGAAATTTTACCTTTTCTGTATGGTTTATTATAATGAACGATTGGATACATGTAATATTTAATATATTTTTTTTGGTACATAAGGTTTATATTACTCTCATTACCACTTTAAAACTTTAACCGTTAAATACCTAGGTTAACCGTTAAAATCAGTGACGAGGCATATCATTTTTTAATTTTCAAGCGTAGAATGACCTTTGTATCCCTTTATTTATACTTGCACTTAATATTGAACGTGATTTTTTTTCTTGCACTGTTGCACACATAACGATCGTGAATTGTTGTGATTGAATAGATTTTTAAAAATATGAGACTGTGGTTGTTTGTCTCCAAGATGTTTATCTATCAAAAGAAAAAGCTACAAAGAAAAATCAGAGAACATAGAATATTATTATTAATATTTATGCCCGAATATTTAAATTATGCTGTTTCTCAGAGAGGAACAGAACTAAATTGATCGACTTCATCTTCAAGATTATTACACTTGTACAATATAGCGCAGACTAGGAAATATCCAAAGTTTAAAATAGCGATGACCAAAAGTACCCAACTTACATTGTCAATTCTTCCATGGTTAATATCATTGGGCAACCAAGAAGTCGTTTTACCGACCAAACTAATAAAAGCTGAACTGAGATAAAATCCTGCTGCAATCAACAGTGAATTCATAGCAGTCGAGGTGCTTCTCAAATTCTTTGGAAATTCTTGGTAGAACAAAGCAACTTGCGCAGGGAAAACTAAACCCTCTCCGATACCCATTATGGCTAAAGGAAACACCAACCATAAGGCAGACATCGGAGCTACGGAATTAGGCTGATCTAGCAAGTGATTGGCTTTGACTATTGCGAGCCGTTTACGTTCAACTAGAGCAAATCCAATCATGGACATCATATTGCAGACGTGCGACATTCCAATGCTTTGTAATTGTGTCAGCTGACTACCTGTGAGTTTCTTGTAAGCTGGGCATATAAATCGCTGAAATACGGAGGTGGTGATGACAGTGAATACGAAGGTTAGGACCACAAAAGTCGATGCCGGGATCTTGAAATGTCCCCCAATATTTCTATCCATGACTAATGCCATAAGGACAGTGAAGCTCAAAGAAACTCCTACAGGAGTGCTTAGTAGTATGCTACTGGACCATAATGGCAATATTCTTATGACCTTATGTACGTCTTCCACTTCTTCCATTGTGCATAAGCTCCACGATTTTGTATGGTTGATTCCGTCTTGGTGGCTTGTACTATCTATCAATGCTGCTTTATTTAGAAATCTACACCAAAAAATTGAGCAATCAATATAGAATTAGTATTACACATGATCGATATTAGCCAATGAACTATCATTCGAAGTACAACAACAACATCAACAACAACTCAGTCTAATCCCATCTCAGATGGGGTACGTACTGAGGGAGTTTGATGTACGCAGTCTTACCCCGAAAAATCGGGAGACTGTTTTCAGAATGAATTATTTAGTAATTAGTACATTTATAAGAACCTTTTTGTGCCTGCAAGGAACTATCATTCGAAGTGTTTAAGACAAATTTGTTAGTAAAATGTGTACCTTAAACTTTTGCTAGAGGTTCCTTGGGAATCTCTTGATTCTGAACTCTCGTAAAGATAATGATTCTCTCCATCTAAAGGGGTTTTCATTTTAATTTTTCGAATGGCTGCAACAAAAACCCGTAGTATGCTTGTGTAAGGGCTTCCTTGAGGTGGAATTTTGCGGTATATTCGTGATCCGGACAGGAAGACGATGACAGCAATGACATTTGCTACAAGTCCAATTCCATAAGCCAGTGTCCAGCTTACATTATCCTCTAGATAAACAAGGAGAGTGAAGCTTATGATGAAGCTCGTATATAAGGTGAAGACGAACCAATTGAAGAAGCTCACTTGATGTTTTGCGCTTTTTAGTTGGTCTGCACCCATGGTCGCGATAATAGAACGGAACCCTCCTAACCCTATAGATGCTAGGGCTAGGGCGATATAGAGAAACGAATACTGAAAAGTTGATGGAGGGACACAAAAATTGGAGCTTGGGGTGCATGATGGTGGCCTTAGTGACCGGACCGCAACAATGAAAGTAAACATGATCACGCCCTGCATTCGAAAAGAAAAGAAGCATTATTCAATTCATTGTTTGTTCACGAACATGTTTTAGTCCTCATTTATATGGTGAACATCTAGTACACGAAAGTATCGATATAAAGGACGATCTCAAGTTAATTACCAGTAACGATATTAAGGACGATATTAGGATGACCAAGAAGGCTCCTAAAGTAGAATCGGCAACAATGGCAGCTATGAAGGGGAAAGAGTTTATTAACCCGCTGAAGATATTGTTAACCTGAGCAGCATGAATGTTTTTCATGTTGAATTCCCTTATAAGAAACACTATCAAATTGGAATACCAAGCTCCTGATGCTATGTTTAGTCCCAAACTTGTCCCTGCATATTCCAGTCCATAAACAGATATATTATGAGTACAGACAGCAACGTAACCGTACAGTCTAAAAGAAACTTTCAATCATGAGAACTATATCAAGTATGAACAGAAGTTTATAATCTCCTAGCTAGCTCCTATATGGCTATATCTATCATGTCGACTTGGTTAAGGGAGTCACTTTGGAGTTTGGTCTTCCATTTGTATGAACTCCTAATTGAATTGCTACGATATTATGTGTCCTTTTTTATATGAAAAATATTATTATTATGTGTCCTTAGTATGTATATTAATTCATTTATTTTCAGAACCTCGTATGTATTTTTAAAAAATTATGTGAACCCTTCATATGAGACTGATTATAATGACCCCTCAGGCAAACAATAATGACAAATCTCTACTCATGGTCAGCCTCATATATGAAACGGGGTAACACAATTTTTTGTCGTATGTACCTATGTATATTAATTAAAAACATTCAATTGAAATAGGCCTACTTAAGTGATGAATGAAATTCAATTAGCTAGAATGGAATACAACAGTTTTAATAGAAAATTTTACAAAAAAACAAATTTTGTGTAGGTTTTGTACATAAGTACCAAATTTTATCCGATTGGCATTTTTTTAAAACCCTACTATTCTATATTAGAACAAGTTTTCACGAAGATACCCTCCTTGTTCCCCCCTTTTTCACTTTTGTCTCTATTTTTCATTCTTGTAACCATTCTAAATCAACCCCATCTCACCACTTGAAAAAACCAAAGCACATAATGTTAGTATTGCCATTGGAGCGCTTGCAGCCATAAAAATCTCTCACGGGATTCTTTGAGGTCCATTATATTTCCCTACGAGTTTATCACAATCACAATTAATATTATTACTATGTTAACTTTGCCGACTACAAAAGAGTTGAGAAAAGAGAGAAAATGGTAGTGGAGTGATGAAGGAGGGAGAATGGCACTGCAGTGACAATAGTGGAGTAATGGCACGATTATTTGGGGAATAGGCGGAGGGAAATGTAAAAATGGGGGAACGAGGGAGGGAAATGATTTAACACACAAGTGAGGGTATTTTCGTCAGAAGTTATCTAATATTTAAAAAGTATTGATTCTAAAAGAAATGTGTCTATTTTTTTTTACAATGGATACAACACTCGGTCGAAAAAGTAGAAGGAAGATGCTCCCGATTTAGTACTTTGGTATATCTTTGTACATACGAAAAAAAATTGATACTTTTATACAGAACTCACACAAAATTTAGTACTTTTGTAAAATTCTCTCTAATTATAAACTAGCTAGTGACATCTCGGTGAAAGGTGCTTCACCACTCACGCTAATGTCCATTTGTTTATGGCACAAAATACACTCTATTTCTTATACATCACTAATTCATCTCAATTATCACTAATCCTATAATACAAAACTGTTATTAGTGATCTTTTCAAATTTATTAGTAAACCTTGATGGAGATTAGTGAATTTTACATTTTAAGTGTACTCTGGAGTAGCACACATCAAGTATACGGTATGATTCTTCAAGGATATCCATCCGATACAGTGCTACACACATGATTAGTGTAAGCAAATGCATACCATTTGTTTAGGAAAAAATAGAGAAAAGATTTCTTGTTGTTTTTTTGTTTTTTTGTAAATTGCTAAACCAAATGCTTAATTTCTTCATCCTCTCCCTCCTCTGCACATGCGTACGCGACCCCGATCCAATATCAAAGGGCTCTGTTAAACCTTATTAGCTCGACTGCTCAGTGCATATGCGACGATCTTATTTGGCTCAGCATTATGATAAAATAATGGAGATACTATGGAGTTAGGGGCTACATACGGGGAGTGAGATGTGGTCTTTCACTATATCTGGGGATCAAGATACTGAAGATCGAGCTTGATCGGACACTAGTAGAAGATAGACTAGAAAGAAACAATCAATAGGCTAGCTTCAGACTGTACGCACGGACTACTTAGTACAACGCATCAGATATCCAAAAAAATAGTACTGATAACGCATCACAAAAGCAATAGAAAAACATGGAACTTATATAGTCTAGCACTAGAATAAAAAATGAGGAGAAGTTCGCGAGGACGGACCAAGTAATAAGAAGGAGCTAGTCCAACCTCCTTTGTCATCATTCATGTTTTTCTTTGTATCTTTTTCTGCTTCCAACTGGTCACCTTCTTTCTCCTGCTCGAAACATGTTAGACAATGTTTCATTTGTGGTACAGTTATTGAAATAATGAACACTGTAATACATATGGCCGGATCATATATATAGAGAGATAGAGTGACTCTTCTTTCTTTTTTTTCAATTTTGTTTTTCAGTATAAAATTTTCATGTTAGTAATTTGCATTGCTAATTAACATGCATATGTGTGTCAATGTGATGGGAATATTGTCCCACAAACCACATCAATGTTTTGAACACCAAATTGGACATCAAACCGGTCTTCCAACTGGTTCACTGGTTTGACCAATTTAACTGTCATTGGTTAGACCGTTTTAACTGGTTCAATCGGTACTAAAAACCTGTCAAAATTAGGATTTTTAAATTATATAAAAATATATATATATATATTAAAATATAAATTTTTAAATTTTTTAAGGTAGGAACCGGTCAAGAACCAACTAAAACCAGTCAAAACCGGATGCTTTTAGCCAGTCTGTCCGGTTTTGATAGATTCTTGACCAGAGTGGTTTTTAGACATTGGGAAACCAGCTGGATCTCCGGTCTGTGTTGTGCCGGTCCAAACGGCCGTTTCGGTTCGATTTTCACAACATTGTCCCATATTAAGTAGAGAGGAGATGCATTAACATGTATAAAGGCTTATAGGGTTACTCCTCCTATTATTTTTTCCAATTGTTTTTAGGATGGAAGCCCTAGAGGGTCATCTGTGGTTAGTCTCTCCTTCTATGTGTTGCACATGCACCTGCCATAGTAGGTGCATCCCAAGTTTAAAACATTGAGAAGTCATCATTATGTCACTTTATGAAAGTCAAATATTGAAAGGGTTTTGATAAGTAATTTAGTAAGAATATAATTACATAAAAGTTAAATTGATTTTGATAACCTATTCACTAATAGAATAATAAAATCAAAGTATTCAATCGCTTAAGTAAAAACAAAAATGTTTACTTCACTTTAATACTTTTAAAATTGAAAATAAAATATCGTTAAATGTGAAAGTATAAGAGCTAGGTCAATGGACATACTAATAAAAGTTTTAGGTGGTGCTATGTCATCATTTTAACTAACTTTTTATACTAAGATTTTTTTGAACTTTATTGATAATATTGATAAAAATAACACTCGTTATTATAAGAATGGATGTGGCAACATACAACTAAAAATAAACTTAGTTATTAATAACACTCGCAATTAAGTCTTCAATATGAGTATTTCGTACTTAACCTCATACTATAACAAAGTCTCAAACAATTAAGCCCACGTTTTTTTTTTCATGAAAATATAAACCCACATTAATGCTAAAACTATAGAGAATTTCTTCTAACCTTAACACAAAAGTAAGGTATCTGAATAGAAATTCATGCATGTAATATGAGTTAGATATTTTTCATAATTATCCAATAGAAAAATAAGGTAATTAGTTAACATTATATATGTGATCACAAGGTTTACTATTTATCATGACTGATTACATGGTCTAATATCTGTTATGTTAGATCTTGTTATCCGTTACGACATATAGTAGAACTTGTGGTGACATATATGATGTTAAAATAAAATAAACAACATAAAACTTATATTTCATGTCTGAATTTTTATTTATATGTCTTTTTTTGTCAAGGTTAGCACGTTTAATTAGGTGTATAGCCATTATCACTACCTTTTTTGTCCTTAAGAAACGAATCGCAGTAAGTGGTAGCTCTTATGCACTAAGAGGGTGTTTGGTCAAACTTCACATTAAAAGTGCTTTTACTTTGTATTTTTGCTCCAATTCTTCTTCCTCATCCTCCACCATCAACAAAATGAATTGAAGTTTAAAATTACTCTCCAAAATGATGAAAATCAAAAGTATCAAATTGGGGCTTTTGCTTTTGGGCATTGTCAGGGTCCTTTAGAGCTTCTAGGTAGTTGATTTGGGAAGGAAATGGAGAAAGAGGAAGGAGAATGAGATGAAAAATGAAAAGGAGAAGCACTTTTGGAGATCACAACAAATTGTGTGAACCCGTTTCATAATGAGACCGGGTAGTAATAACCTATCGGCTACATAATAATGACCCATCAACTTAACAATAATGACACATCGGCTACACAATAATTATCCCTCTTACTCAGTGTCATATATGAAACGTGTCACACAATTTTTTCTATTTGGAGATAATTTAGGCCAAACACCCTCTAAAAACTTTAGATAATTGTTTTCAAAAAAAAAATCTTAGATAACGACGAATAAATATGTTGCTAAAAGATTCAAATTAAACTTACAATATTTTGATTCTTTGCTACATTATTTTACCTAACTTCTCATCGCAGTGGGGTATTTTCTCAATACAGTGGAGTTTTTATAAAAAAATCCCACAGCACCCTTTTCATTTCACCCCCTCTTCTCCTCGTCTCTTATCTCTTTGTGCAAAACCCTTTCCTGTTAACTCAGATTATTTATTGTCCAACTCTTTTTTACCCAAGATAATTAAATCCCCCCATAGTCACACCACATCGCCCTTCAGCTCACCAATCATCATCGGGTTAATCTTTTCCCTCCCCTCCTTTGTCAGTGTTTTTTTATCCCGATTTTTCTTTAATATATACATTTGGTGCTTCGGTCTTTCATTATTTGTTCATGTTATGTTCGCTAATTGGCTTCTGTGGGCAGGGTGTGTGAGAGTTTTTTTTATAGCGTTGATTGGCCATGGCCCATGTGTTGACAAAATCAATATTGTTCATTTGTTCGCATACATGGTTAGCTTGACCTTGAGCCGATAGACTAGACTAGACTAGAATAGTAATGATGACGATTGACGAACATGTACGCATATACAAACATATACAATATATTCAAAAGCGAACTGGGTAAGGGAAATGATCTGGCTGGAAGGAAGGGGGGAGAGTGGAATGAATAATATTTTTAAAGAGGGAAATGACAAGGGTAACTTGTGTAATTTTTCTCAAAAACCACACTGCATTGAGAAAAATGTCCACTACATTAAGCAATTCCCTTATTTTATCGGTCCAAATTGGCAAATTGTATAGTGCTATTATAAAATAGAGGAGTCAGAAACAGCATATTATCAACAAAGGCATAGAATTGGTTCCCTGATCATTTGTTTATGATCGATAATGAGGATATTTTGTCCTAAGTGGAAAGTTTGGTTTAAAGTCTCTCTTTTTTTGACCAATTTTATTAGATAATGGGATTAGGTGCCATTGCCGTCATATTTACATTACGTTCTCTGAATAATATATACGGAGTAGTTGGCTAAAGACCTTAACTTTTAAACAATCAATTAAGGACACGGCCATTATTATTATTGGCCATACATGTTTTAAAAGTCAAAACATTAAGGCAGGGACACACGTGGTGGAGAGGGGGATCGGAAGAAGGAAGCAAGGCGTCTGGGCCGAGAGGGGGAGGGCTAACAGAGGTTGGTTTTGGCCGTTTGGCTTTCGAGGGTGGTGCCTGGCCTGGAGGGAATACAGTACACCTGGGAAAGGCCTGCTAGTGTTGAACAGTGAAGGCGTAATGCTGTCCAGAAGAGTTAAGAGTTCGATCAACCAAATATTAATGACGAAATAAGCCGGTACGTCTTTAACATGATGCTCAAGATAGTGGGAGAATGAATAATTCTTCTCCGATACAGGATGCAAGAAGGGTTTAAAATACCCCTTCGTTCAGATTTTCCCCGGTCCAGAGAAGATCTGCACCCCGTTGGGAATATGTTGCTCTTTATTGAAGAGTCATAATCGAATAGTACTGTATACGGAGAATGTACTGCTGCTGCAGCCTTTAGACCTGCATGAAGCTAAATTAGAGCCATTCTTAGTGAGTTAGTGCTTATGTGACATGTGCATTGTGCCTACATATCGCCTATCGGGTCTCACTCATCTAGGAAAAGTCTTTCGAGGTGAAACAAGGTCACCGACTTGGCAACATGTAATGGGAATAACCGAATAAGGGATGACAATGAGCGGAATTACATGAATATCTTCCCGTCATCACCTCAGTTATCTGGTGCACACTATATGTGTATTTAAAAAATTACATTAAGATTGAACTCGAGACCTATTGATTACAATTATTTGTTGAGACTATTGAGTCATTTAATTTGTTATCTGTGTTAGTCATACGGTGTACATTACTTTTATTATATAGTAAACAAGTATTATTTTTATATTTTTGTAAACTTTTTCCCCCATTTTCCAATCTAGCTTTTTCCCAAAGTCATGTGGTGCCTAGGCACTGGGGAGCTAGCACTTGCATATGCCAACTGATAGATGATGGGGTGGAGAAATTTCTCACTTAGTACATGCCCTGTCTAATTTTATTTACTTAACATCCCC
>ONZK01004164.1:29300-55121 GCA_900322385.1 Pharnaceum exiguum
TAAGAGAAGAGAAATTTAATGACTTCTATTTTAGGCGACACACATACACGACACACCCTTGAGTCAGAGTACCACAAAGAAAAAAATGTTGAGTTTTATTCCAATTGCTAATAAAACTTTGTGTCATAGTACGGGATTTATAATCTAAAGAAATAAATTTATATGAACCCGTTTCATATATAAGATTGGGTGAGAGAATTCATTAATTTTTTCCAATTCTTAGTATACTGGGTGTTTTTTACAAAGCATTTCAACAAATATCACTAGTCACGTTTTTCATGCCATTAATCATTTCCTTTACTTTTAGTTATAAATTCACCCGGTGTATGGATACACCCGTTGTACAAAAGACTTGTTGTTAATGTTTAAACCGGGTTCACTCAATTTTTGTGAAGATTAAAAGTGGTTGGTGTAAGTGGTTTAATCTCCCGTAAGCAATGTCTCGGGTACGAGGCTTGTGAATGGAGAAATCACTTGTTGAGAGAACTTTACCCGTTAATGGGCCGACCCGGTATACTTATGGTATACAAAAAGAGTACGAGATTATAATTATTTTGATTGATAGTTAAATTAAGTTTGTAGCATTAACATGATGTATAATGAGTTTTTTTCCAATTATTTTGCATTTAAGTTTAATGATATGTACTTTGAATTATTATTTTTTTAAATACGGAGTAAGTTAAAGGGCCATTGAGGCATTGAGACCAGTAAGAATCGAGTCTCCAACTTTGGGGGTTGAACGTATGTTCTGCCACTCGAGTAACTATCTCACCTTCGTAAAGTTTCATTGATCCTTTTTTAGTTTTTGAAACTTACCTGGACGGGTCTCTAGTGTGGATTGGGCTGACAAGAGTACTAGACGTGCATGGCAAACCTATTCATTTGGGGGGAGGGGGCAAGGGAAGGGGAATCAAGTGAGGGTAATGAGATTTGAACCCTAGACATCAAAGTTAGAGGGTGAGTAGCCAACCACTAGGCTACCACTTGCTTCCCAGTTGTAATTATTTCAACAAATTGAAAGTGGAGTTGTAATTTAGCGATAATGAATGGTGGATTGACAAAATTGAAATGTCAAGGAGTTTAATGAACTATGATTTACCTATTATATGTATCACATTAAGTGGTAACACAATTATTGTTAGATGGTTAACTTGATCCGGCTAATTAATACAATAACAACAATTTCAGAAAAATCTCATGTTAGATGCTGTACTGAGGGAGTCTGATATCGGGCTAACTGTTTGGTGCTTACTGGTAAGTCCAAAACAATGCTCGTACGTGTCATACCCATCCGTTAGATCTGAGTACCCTTAAATTTTGGTCGAGTAGGACCTCTATATGATGCTTAACTTTAGCCCATCAGCATAAGCATAATACTTTTGGGCCCCCATAAATAACTCTTGTGACATTTTTTACGATGAACATGGAACGAGACATCATTTTCATTTCAATGGGCTTCCTAGGAAAAAAAATAAGAACATTGAAAGGTCTCCAACGAATAAGAACAAAGAAGTTCTATCGTCGTCTACCAATATATAGGAGACACTTTCTTGAATATCAATCTAAGAATAATACAATGACAAGGCAAATTTCGCTTTCAAGATGCCCTAATAATTGTGTAAATAAAAAAAATGACATCTTACACAACAGACTAAGGCTGTGCTTTGTTCGTCGGTAGTGTTACAGTTCAGTTTTTTTCAATTTAGTTCAGTTCAGTGTTTTTCAGGTTTTTTCATTTATAGTTATAAAGTTATAATTGCATTCAGTGTTTTTCAGTTTTTTTCAGTTCAGTTCAGTTTTTTTCAGTTCAGATCTTCACAGCCGACCAAAACACACCCTAATTTAACATTCAGCTTTCAATGGTTCAGGGTGTGCTTTGATAGTCTGAAAAATATGAACTGAAACTTAACTGAATTGAAAAAAATTGAAGAAGGTTATAATTATAACTAAATTGAAATGAACTGAAAAAAATTTAATGCAGTATTATGGACAAACAAAACACAGCCTTAGTTTGGGGTTGTTCCGAAATGCTACATCAGCAGAGAGTGTTGCAGTCATGAAATGTTGTACCTGTGTAAAAATGCTTGCACCTACATTAGGGTCAAAGATGAGGTAGGTGACGATGCTTTTAAAGTCTAATCGGAAAATGAATTCACCCAGAACACTTTTAAAAATCAACCAAACGGTCCACAAATTTATAAGTGCTACACAAAACATTTTCACCTCAATTCCAAACACATCCAATATATACTAGTTAGAACATATTTTATGATGTCGAATGTTTTGTCAAACCTAATCAAAGTTTTTCTTATGTTTTACAACAATAAACAAAAGTTTTCTAAGTTATATTATTGTGCTTTGAAACATAGTTTGCTAGACTTCACATCTCCTCAAACTGGCGTAATTTGGCTCAGTTCTAAAGGTCTGAATTGAATTTAAGTGAACTCATCATGCGCACATTGAACTGAATGGTCTTGCGCGTTCCTGTAATGTTTCAAATCCGTAATCCTGCGGGCTGCTCATGAACAATCCTTTTTGTGGAAAAGGTAGCGGTGTTTCTCATGTGATTAAATTTACAGATTAAGCAGTATATCCAAAGAGGCAATGTACTTGCTCAGGAAACCAAGTTCTACTACACCTGGTTTAGCTCCAGTAGTTTAGCTAGTGTAGGCTGTGTAGCATATGATAAACTCGACATTTGGTATTTCCATCAACAAAAAAAGAAAAGACATTTGGTATGCACATCATAAAATGCCAAATGTCAGGCAAACCGACGTGCCAACATTTCCTGGTCAATGTCATTGTGTCAAACTGTCAATCATGATTTTTTGTCTCCTTTCATATATACATTTGTGTCAAATTGTCAATTGCACAAAGTCACTAAAAAAGGTTCCAAAATGCATTAGATATTTTTGCAGGGGGAAAAAAATAACCACAATTGCCAATTTGCCAATTGGGGCCAGGGATTAAACCCTGACCTGATATAAATTTGTTGTCACATCATATGGATACAAAAGAGTAGGGCAACAATTGCACTTGGCAAATTCAATGAGCTTCACGAATTTTGTGATGTACACTTGGGGGACGATGATCACATCCTATAAATCATGGCTATAAATTTTTATATATACGCATATAGTACGTTCAGCTTCCTTGCTAAAGAGAAGAGATATCGATCAGAGAAGTGTTCGTCATCTGTCCTGAGCATAATGCTGAAAGGAATTACTCGTGGAAGGTTTAGGTGGAGGCAATTGATTATGGGTATGGTTAACGTTGTTGGTTTGTGGGTATGGAAAATGAGGGAAGGTGAGTGATGAGTTATTAGCTGTGGTGGTAGATAATGAGAATCCTGATGATGCTGCACTGGTTAACAAACCTTGGACTTGTTGGTTTGTTGTTCCACCACCTCCCCCTCCTTGTCCTTGGGTTTGCATGTACCACGCCCAGTTGGATATCCTTCCAGTGGTCTGATCACTAACTTTTTCCTGTCAATTAATCGACAGAAAACATATGAATTAACAAGCCCAAGGTAAATCAATTCAATCCTAATTCAGTCCAACCATAACCGTATATGTAACGGAGAAAATGAAATTAAACTGGACTCAGGGCAACCAAAAAAAAATATATACTAGGTAGTTAAACTAATAAAACATGTACCAAAAAACAATCATGTTTCGACCAACTAGCATGATGCTTAGCTTTAATCAAGCCCCATACCAAACACATTGTCTATGAGTATCACCAGCAAGACTTGAAAGGCATCTTAAGAATGCAACTAGTAAATGTCACCATATGGACCTTCTATACCAATGGCAAGACGCCAACTCTACTCAAACTACGCATACGAAGCTTCAAGCTTTCTGTATGTTAAAGACACGTGATTTTTATTGAAAACGTGCCCAACTTCGTTCACATAGAGGTTTTAATGTCGCAGGACTGTATACTACTTCCCTCAATCATATTTATATGTTCATATATGAATAAATAGCTTTGTTCCCCCTTCGATCACGTGGCTTCCTAATGAACGTGCAAAACTTTTGTTCACATAGATGATCTATTATTGTCGTCCTTTTATTATTGCCAACAGAAATGAGAAATTGGTTGGTATTTTTTTTCTTCATAATACAAGCAAGTTGGCAAATTGAATATACAAACAATTTATATAGACTAAGATATCAGTCTATCAGATAATAATTGATAGAAGTAAATAGTACCTCGTTAATTCCTGGCCGACCTGGTAGGAAACCAGACCACATAGGGGTAGACTGTCTTGGTGCCAATGGCTGACCATAAAGAGGTGCAGCGCCTTGCGGATTGTAAGCAGAACTCCCATTCTGTCCCCAAACAATTTCATTTGAGAACACTAATCCTTCAATTATATAAAATAAACTACAGACTTCTACATACATCTGATACATGTGAAGTATTTAATGTCCTTCAGTCGGGAACAGCACTTCTGGATTTTGTGAACTGATTTAGCTGTCACTCTTGTTAATTATGCTTACTTTTAATAGTTACATTTGGTTCTCAAAAAAAAAAAAAGTTACATTTGAGATGAATGACAAAATTTCAAACATGTCCCAAATTTAATCCCAAACTAAACCTACATTGCAGTATGAAATTGATTGAAAGGGGTAAATTAACATATTCAAAATTCTGAATTGTCAAGATTATTCCAAAGTAAATTCAATTGCAGTATTGCACCCTAGCGATAGAAAATGAGAAATGAAAAGGATAAATGCATCAAATTTGAAGTTTGTCTTTACCATTGGCATTTTCCCGTTGGCTAGATGGATAGGTAAATGTTGTGTTTGAGATTCCCTAACAATAGAATGCTTGCTTGCTTTTGGACCATCTACTGTGATCGAAATACCTAGATTGAGATCAAGTTCATCATGCCCACCACCTATGTAAAGCAGACAAACCCATACTTAACATCAAACTTTGGAAGGAGGAACATAAATCACAGGACATATTCTCAATGGGAGGCCAAAATTGGGTGCAAATATATACCTCCATTGTTGCCTTGAATAGGTATCTGGCCAACATATGTACCATGCTCGAAGTTGGTCACGGCTTCTCCGCCATTACACTGTAAGGCAGCCTTGTCATAAGCCCTACACCAAAGAGGTGCTTACCTTGTCAATCATTCAATCCAAGAAACATAGAATCCAAAAATTTCATGAACAATTGGACATGATGATTTGGAGGATGGTAATTTTATCATGAATGGGGACCTTGCGGCTTCTACTTCACTGTCGAATAAGCCGAGATACATATACCTGCAAGCAAGGATAATCGCCCCACGGATAAACACTTGGGTTCCTCAATGATCACCCTTCCTAGCTACTCCTAAATATATCTCGTATACATTTTATGATGGCAGGCATTTCTCGTGTCAGTAGCCGCGTCTGAATTCATGCCAGTATCTATTTGACCTAATTACATAAATATGTACACATTTACTAGCTCCTATACTGAATATAATGGCAATTATATATGTGGCCTAATTGATTTAGACAGAAATCATACTACAAGTCTGCAATGGCTTTGAAGCAAAGTTGATTGGAGTAGACATTGAAAGAACTAAAATTTCAAATGATTGGAGAAGTTAGATGAGGCGGCCTTACTTCTTGCCTAAGAACTGCCCCATACGAGCCTCCCACCTGCCACATTTGTGAAGCGTAACACCTCTGTACCGAGAGCTTCCACGAGCGAATCCGGTGCTCTGGCGACGGAGGATGTGAACGAATTCTTCCTTTGTCAAGTTTGTCATCTGTTATTCCACAACAGTACGGATAGGGCACTATTAGCATGATAAGAAGTTGGTAACAGTACTATTCTTCATATGGCCGGTCAAGCCTGTCAAAATTCACAGAAAAAATGTGTTCTGACTTCTGAGTACACTTACCTGCTTCATATCTTCGTCATAGTCAGTAATGTTGAAATTGATGTCTGCATCCACTCCCCTAAATTTAATCGCTGCCCTATCATATGCTCTGAAATTTACAGAACACAAAAACATATATTAGCCTAATATTCCAACAGTAACCTGTACTTCATACTTAACCAAAGATATGAAACTTTTGAATTCTGGACAGAAGTTGAGATAAGATTCATTACCTAGCAGCAGCATGAGCAGTGTCAAATCCACCTTTTTAAAAAAAATAAAAATAAACAAAGGTTAGCTAAAATACAAGAACGTTGACAAAAAAGGAAATACTTGAGAAGTCTACAATTAACCAAATTGAGATAGATCATCCATTTTTAGTCACTCACCCAAATAAACTTGCTTCCCACAATCCCTGCAATGCCACATCAGAAATCCCAACCATAACACGAAAAAACAACTAAGTCAGTTTAATGTTGGGAATATCAATATTCATTTACATGAAACTGAAACTAAAATAAAATAAAATAAACTCTTCATAATTTACCAAATATGAGACTCCCATCTGCCAGTACGGCGATAAAAGGTAACACCTCGGTATTGTGAGCTCCGGGAGCGGGGCCCACGCCTGCTCTTCCTAACCTGTGGCTTATTACCATTATTATTGTTATTGTTATTAGTATTATTACTATTATCTCCCGGCAGGCTCGGGTTATTATTATCCGAGCCTGCGACCGTGAGGTTGAGCCACTGGTTCTGGCTACTAAAGCTAGGCTGTGGTTGTTGTTGTTGTGGCGTTGATGATGACGACGATGAAAATGATCCGAACCTTAGCAGCTGCAGCTGGTGAGGCAGCTGATCACTAACAGCACCAGCAGAAGCAGAAGGAGCACTACTTTCTCTTTCCTCCATGACTCGCTGCTCACACTCGACGGGGAACAACGCCAAAGGTCCCCGTCGAGGGAAAAACTCGAGCTCACCACCGTTAGACTCATTTACAACTGACGAGTTTGACGATGTTCCTGAGAGCTCTGTGTTCGTTATAGAAGCTTCTTCATCTTCGTCAAAGTTAGCTTCTTTATAGTGGTGGTTATGATTGTCAAAGTTAAGATCAAACATTGTTGTTTTTGTTCTTTTTTCTAACTTGTTGTTGTAAATAAGAGATAACCCAGAAAGGGATTTGGATAATTCGATCAAAATGTGTGTAAAAAAGTGATCTTTAGGAGAAAAAACAGGTTTAAAAACAGAGTATTTGATCAGAAAACAGGGGAATGGTATGAGATTGAGAGTTGGCCATTAGAGAAAAACGAGAGAAATGGAGAGAGAGAGTAATAGAGGCACCGGCCAGATGGGGACGTGAGAGAGAGATGTGATGAAAGGTTTGTAAGACTGAAAGAGAGTAATAATAATGCGGAGGGACAAAAAGGGTAGGAGAAGAGAAGATATGTTATAATACAAGCTAAGGTTTTTGCAAAATAAAGAAATGGTGATATGGTGATGAACTTATGGTATATTGCCCCTTTGGGTTAGGTTTGCTTCTTTTGGGTTGTTACCTCTTCCAATAAGTGAATGCTATATTGGCCAATTGTTGTTGTTTATTATCAATTGTTTTTCATTTACTCTTTTATTTTATATAGGGTAGTTGGGTCATAGGTCTATTTGGCTATGTTCTTTCTTGTTGGGTATGTAGTTCTTCTAGTACTAACTGTTGTTCGTGAGATGAATGATGGGGATATGGGTATTTTATTAAGGTATTGACTTTTGCTCCCTTTTTTGTTGTTTACTTCTAATTTTGGCTCAAGCAATGATGATTACATTAGTTTAAGACTAATGTTGTTGATCGATTCTACGAGAAACAAAGTACGGTGAGTGACCTCATCGTGTGATTAAGAATAGGAAAAGGAAAGTGGTGTTGCTTAATGAGTTGATTACCATGTTGTATTATCTTAATACTTTTTGATTCGTCGTATAATTACAAAAGTTAAGAGTTTCGCATGATGTTTTTCCCCAGTAAACGAGCCAAATGCAGTGGGTAATGCGAGCTCATTGTTAGGGCTAACAAGGTAAGCGTGTGTGAAGTAAAAAAAATCACTCGCAGCGAGTTCTTGGTACACCTCCTCTATTGAAGGTAAATGTATGACTAATAACAAAAATACTGACTAATGATATCAAAAATATGACTAATGATATATGACGTAAAATTAGTCATCAATTCACCCGGTCTAGTGTTTATGAAGTTGAAAGAATAATCTCCATCTTTCATCTTTAGGTGATTATAGACCATAGCAAAATGGCTAAGAAAACATTCGAATACTTCTAATTTTTGGTGAATTTGTTGAAAGTCATTACTTCAATATAACAATGGGTCAATCTCGGAAATAACCTCTCTATTTTCTTAAACATGATAAGGTTGCGTAAATCCTGACCAACACCCCATTAAATGGGGAATTACACTCAGTTATTGTTGTGTATAAGTTCTTGACACCCACCTCATCCATCCATTAAACTTTTAAATTCTTTAGTCTTTGACAACGAACCAAAATGCATTCCCAACAAACCAAACGACACATCCTTTTCAATTTTCTACTAAACCGAGATAAAAAAACATTATTGTAAAAGGCGCCCCTAATTAATTAAACCTTGCTCCGCCATTGAATCCTTATTGTTTTTACAATAACAATACTAGTGATTCCTTTTCTTTTCTTTTTGGATATAAAAAAATAATCATTCCATAATGAACGGGGTCTCTTTTCTTCAAATTCTAAAGACTGAATTGAAATGAACAACACTAAACTAAACTTCTAATAAACCAAAGTGAACTGTGTTTAAGTGAACACAAATAATTGTTTAGCGTGAGACGGTTTTTTTTTTTTGAAAAATTTTTTTTCTTCAGATTTTTTACTATGGGTCATTTTTCAGTTGTACATAGATTATTATTCATTTCTATCCGGGTCATTTTTCAGTTGTGTGGGGGTCATTTTTCAGTTTGAACTTGCTATACTACATTTTTTCT
The DNA here is from genome assembly GCA_900322385.1 of Pharnaceum exiguum. NCBI lineage: Eukaryota > Viridiplantae > Streptophyta > Magnoliopsida > Caryophyllales > Molluginaceae > Pharnaceum > Pharnaceum exiguum. The sequence continues at coordinate 38,204 of ONZK01004164.1, forward strand.
AGGGGGTTCATTATTCAGTTGTATGGGGGTCATTTTTCAGTTGTATTTGGGTCATTTTTCAGTTTTCTTTTTTTGAAAAAGAATTTTTCTTTAAAAAAAATGGGGTCATTTTTCAGTTGTACAGGGATCATTATTCAGTTCTATCGAGGTCATTTTTCAGTTGTATGGGGGCCATTTTTCAGTTTTAACTTGTTATACATTTTTTCTATGGGGTTCATTATTCATTTCTAGGGGGTCATTATTCAGTTCTAGCGGGGTCATAGGGGTCATTTTTCAGTTTAACTTGTTATACATTTTTTCTAGGGGGTCATTATTCAGTTCTACCGGGGTCATTTTTCAATGTTAACTTGTTAGACATTTTTTCTAGGGGGTTCATTATTCATTTTTAGGGGGTCGTTTTTCAGTTGTATAGGGGTCATTTTTCAATTTTAACTTGTTATACATTTTTTCTAGGTTGTCATTATTCAGTTCTATCTGAGACATTTTTCTGTTGTATGGGGGTCATTATTCATTTGTATAGAATTGAAGGAAAAAAATAGAAAAAAAAATAAAATTCTTTTTGGGTCATTTGGCCAGACCCGTCTAACGTTAGTGTGAGACGGTCTCACACAAATGTTTTGTTAAGTGAATCCTTTTGTTAACTCTTTAGAATCACAAATACTTATTAAAACCCTTATCAATATTTGACTATTATGAATGTGTATAATAAAATTGCTAAGATAACTTCCAGTACTTCTTAGTTTTGGTGAAATTGCGAGAAGTCAATATTTCAATGCAGCAATACAATTAGTGTTAATCTCGAAAGCAAACTTCCTATTTTTTCAAACATGGGTTAGATTGCGTACATCCTAACACTCGAGCACCCCTATCGAATGGGGATTACATTTGCCTGAGATATTTCCAAAGATAAACAAAGCATTATGATTAATTATTAGTGTCAAAACTTTATATGATTAAAAAAGGCTGATCGAATTGCTCTTCTAATATTTGAAATGAGTTAAATTGAACAAACCTTAAAATAAGTTTTTAAAAGTTAAAAAGCAAACCGGCCCACAATAGGCATGAAATGGACGCATCGCATATATATGGTTGCCAAGGTTAGCGAGCAACTCCTCAAGTGGACGCTTTACCTGGTATGTCAAACTCAACGTCCATGAATTTCTACTAATCACATTTACTCTACCTCTTATAATGTGTTTTGATCGGTTTAAAGGATTTGAAAACTAGAAAAAACTATAATTAATTATAACTAAAACTAAACCGAAAAAAACTAAACTGCAATGTAACCCTATAAACGAATAAAACAGAGCCTTAAACCCACAAAGTTAAAGTTAACTCAACCAATTTTGATAGCCTTGCTTGATTTGCGGTTGACTTGATGTCTTGAACTTGGGAAAAACAACTGTTGTTAGCTTATCTTATTACTTCAACATGAAATCGAAGGAGTTGAGCTGATCAAATCCGGTGACATCAAGTCCAACTAACAAGGTTTATAGATTGAGATTAATTTGATTTCAACTTTGACATTTTTTTTTCTTTCAACTGGTTAACTTTTTTAAATTTATATAAAGGTACAACAGAAGTTAAGTAACCCATCTTTTAAGGTATCATCTAATTTGTCATACAAAAATAAAAAAATAAAAAGTGCACTATAGTGCAGGAAAAAATTGGTTGAGTGGGGCAATGGATCATTTCGTTTTTAGCAATGAAATCCAATTCGTCTTGGATTTGATTAATAAAAGTTATTTCTCTTATTTATATCACATGTATACATTTTGATCATTCAAGATTCCAAAACTATAATGAAAAGTTAGGAGTCGGTCTGGTTCGTTTTGGTTGGACTAAGGGTGTGTTTTGATCGCTTGAGAAGATCTGAACGAAACTGAACTGAACTAAAAAAAACTGAAAGATGCTAAACTGAACTATGAAAAACTGAAGACAGTTAAAATTGAGTACTCGTTAAAATTATAACTTAAACAGAACAGAACTGAAAAAATTTAAACTGTAAAACTAGCGACGAACAAAACACAGCCTAGTTCTATGTTGCCTTAATTTGGATGTATTTCAGGTTTCTAGGTCTTCTTATTCACTTCATATTATGGGATGCGGTTTAATCTTTTCAAATTCTTTTTTCCTAAGTAATTCAATTCTCAATAATTTCGTAGACTGAATTTATAAATACGACATATAGCTTGGAAAGAGTAACTAAATGATACGAAAGGGGTCAATAATGGAGGTTTGGATATTTTTCTTTACTTCATAACCGATCTTCCCACTTACGTTGTATGAGTATGTTTACACGAATTTTTCTATGAACTTTCTGGCTTAAGGATATGTCTTTTTAGTTATTTAAAGATGGTTCAAAAAAAAGTTTAGTCAAAGAATTAACCGAATATTTAGAGTTGAACTAATTCAACTAGCGTTTGTAAACTGAATTAAACAGTGGAATAAGATATTATTTTTGTTGTTGCTGATGCATAATTTATTTATTTTTTGTCTTTTTCAACATATTTTAATGATTTATTAACATATTTGATGATTGCAAATAAAAAGGATGAGTATAATAACAGTGTAATTGTATTGCATCATATACATGATAACTTACACTATAAAAACAAAAAAAATAACATTTTTATATCCGAAGTTAGATTTACCCAAAACAAAATCAAAATATAAAAGGAATTCTACATATCAATCAAGTTATTAACGATTGTCAACTTTTATTGACCGGTGCCAACTTTGAACTAGTTTCTTCTTGTTATTCTTTTTGAGAGTTTTGTATCTTTTTATTTGTTTTTTGTGTGAAAAGGAAGACACTTAGGTTGAACCTGAACGGTAAAGGCAGAAGTATACTCTCTATCATTTGAGTAACTTTACTTGGCCAAGTTCTGAAGTTGACCAATATTTATGCACTACTAATGATAATGTGAAGAAAGAAGAGTTGCTCAAAAAACACGCCTTGAATCCTTAATTAGATCAAGAGTTCGATTCTCACAGGGCTTAGTATTTTCCTAATTTATTACTAGTAACAATGTTGCTCATGTTCTATCAGGGAAACAAGAATAATGTTGCTCATGAAAATCTGGCTTTCTTCTTTCGGAACTAACTACCGTGGACTGTACATTTCACATTCCACATGCATGTCAATACTGTATCTGCAGGATTACAACTTGCAATTTGCAAATCACAACTTCGTGCACATATTCTCTAACTGAGACACTTGTGCAATTGACTAGATAGATAATCAATTTATTATTGTGGAGAACTTCAGACAACTTTCACACAGTTGACATTGATCGAGAACGGTGGGGCGTATCATTCATTTCCAGCTGACTGAGATGTCGTTCCTTTGGTTAGACGTGATTAAAGAGTTGTAGTGTAATCAAAATACTCTAAAGTGTACCAAATCTTCATCCTAAGTCATTAAAATTTATGTGCACCCGGCGTTAGTTTAAATGGTTTTTTTTATAAAATATTAAAACATAAATCATTATTAATAAGTTATTTTATTATTAGTTATAATTACTCGGTGTAAGTTTGCACCCGATATATCGAAGACTTGTTGATCCTAAGTACAAAAATTTCCCAAAGACTAAAGAAACGGAAAGAAAAGATAGACAAAACTCACATATGCCCTTTGATCAATTTAAAAACTTAAATGAGAAAAACTCCGAGCTACTTAAACGGAAAAGTTATTTTAATTTTCATTTAAAATTAGTGCACAACATGACTTTTTATCATTTTTCCTTTTCAATATGGTTTCTACTTTGAACAAAGATATATTGTATTATTCCTAAATATTTCTGATCGGCATCATGTGGTGTCTGATAGATGCCAAGTATGAAGAAAAACATATCTTCAAAGGCATTTAAAAAAGATGTTATGCTGATTTAGTCTCATTAGAGTCATGTATCCCCTTTTTAATCATTATCTAAGTAAATTTTGAATATTGAAAATAAAATTGGATAACTTCTAACATTGCGCTGAGCACGAAAAAAAACTCAAAACTCGACTCATTTGCACCCTTAATACTTACATATCTAACAAATAAGTAAAGTTAATGTGAATAATTTAGCTAAATAATTGAACTAAGCTAAATTAAAAATAAGTCACATAGCTAAGTCCCTCTTTCGACACAAAGCACGCAAGTCTCCGTACGTGTAATATCTTTTAGCAACGTTCGTACTCTGTACCAGGTATCTCGCAAACAAAAGTACTAGTGCAAAAAGTAGCAGCTAAACGATGGACGGATGTGCATGCATGTGATCTGCTACAACAAATCCTGGCGTGCAGCTTATGATGCAGCAGCAGAGTACAGACAGGTTTAAAATGGAAACAAAATATCGTCAAACGAACCACTCCTAAAACAATACGAGTACTATAGTATTTCCCTGAAAAAATAAAGTTTGACCATGCCAAAACAGGACTTTTCGTGACTAGCCTGTGCATTTTCCATGAATCTATGATCTATCCCACTCTCTCCTCACTTATTCATTATCAGCACAGGCACCACTAATTGGTCCCCAGAAAACAGATCAATTCACGGCAGTTTTATCATTTCGATTCGTATCTAACGGTCAGGTTTTGTAGTAAAGATCTCCCCTAGAATTAGGTCCACCAAATGAATGATATATCAAACGTGACATAAATTTCGCATCTAGTTACTACTTAACCATTTCGCATGTAGTTACTACTTAACCAGTGGGGCTTTAGTGTCCCAAATGGTGTACTAATTCAATCTTAATATTTCCTAATTTGTTAATATAACTTTTTTTCTTAATGCATTAATAAATCACGAAAAATCAAGATTAGAATGGTATATAAATTGGTACACCATTGTGGGACACCAAAGTTGAACTTCTACTTAACCATGTATGCTATAAATATTTTCTCGGTTTCATAATGAGTGCCCTTTTTCACTATATTGCATATAATTTGTTCAATTTGTTCTTCCTGTATTTCTTTTTTGGATGTTTCAACTTGTTTTCATGTTTTCTTTTTGGAACATCTTTTTATGTTGAAATGACTATTTTATCCATGTTTTAAGGGTAAAGAGAGCGTAATAGGGTAGATAGAATGGGAAATATAAAAGAAAATGGAGGATAAAGTGAGAATGTTTAAACTTGATAATTTGCGTGCAAAAAACAAATAGGAAGAACAAATTGAAACAAATGGATTAGTCAATTGATAGTAAATTGTTATGTTTTTCACTTTATCTCTAATTAATACCGTATGCGTTACTCTTAACTAACAAAATTAAAACGGTATGTGTTATTTTAATTTTATAATAAATACTACTCCACCGTTGCACTTTTATCTTCCATCTTTCTTTATTTGGTATCCCACTTTTATCTTTCAAAATTCATTATTTGGTAATAGGATTCCACATACTTTGAGTGAGAAATGGAGTAGTCAATTGTCATTTGAGCTAAAAAAAATATTGAGTGATTTTTTTTTTGAAGGTTTGTTGTAAGTGAATTGTAAACTAACATGGTATGCATAAAAGTAAACAATCCTTAGTAGTATGAAGAACTCAATTATACACGGTTGTATATTTGAACCTACATAAAAGTGATTGTGAAATACCTTCTAAGGGAAGAAGAAAAAGAAGAATTGTACTTTACTAAGGTTTATTTATACTTATATTTTTTACTAACGTATACTCTATATATCTCCAAAAAGACTTGTATACACCAAGTGTAAATAATTCTACGCGTAACTTGTATACACCAAGTGTAAATAAGTTTATGATGTTATAAAATTATTATTTTATTTTATTGCCAATTTAACCTGTTGTCTTTCCCCTAAACTGGGGAAAGCATATACTGTCGGGACTTTATCATATGTCATAATACAAAGACATTGAGTAAACTCATTTTATATATGAGACGTGGTCATTAATGACAGAAGAAGTTAATTAATGATTCCTCGGTGGTCACTACTCACTAATGACTTATAATGTCCAGTAATTACCTCATGTTATGTATGAAATAGGTTCACAAAATTTCTGCGTTAGTATTACAATCAAGGATTTTTTTAATATGTCTTATAAGGCAGGTCCCACATCCTATTGCTACAGTATTCATGTATCATTGATACCAAAGAAACGATAAAACACACGTTGCCAAACGCAGTACCACTTCCCTGCACAAATGGACATTTTATAAGATGGAATAGATCTCATTTGTGAGAACTACGTGATAAGATGAGATAATTTCCGACCACACATTTTTATTTGAATGGGGTAAAATATCACCTAAATCATTAAATGAAAAGGAAAATAAAATCAAGCATACGAGGAGAAACCTTAAGGGAGACACTGTGGGACTTTAAAGAAAAAAAAGTTAAGTTAACGCCAAAATAGTGTGATGGGACCCAAGGCCAACCCAGAAACTCACTCAAAATATTTTAAGCAATCAATTCAACTTTCCATCAATTGTCATATGATAAGAGAATAAAACCTAAAAAATGTACCAAATCAAGGCCGTCCACCTCATTTCTACTATCCCAAATCTAGTAAAAATTGGGAATCAAAAGGCCTAGTGAATCAGTGATTGGTCATTTCAAATAAGCACATACCAGAGCTGCAGCAAAAAAAGAATCTTTTTTTCATTGGGTTTCTCCCACCACATAGGACATTTCCTCTTAAGGCAAATTCCCGTTTGACTGAATTAAAACCGAAAACGGGGCGAGTTACCGGATCCGTTATCAGACATGATCCAACGTTGTTTTGGAGGGTTTGACCGGATATAGTCGGTTGCAGGTTGTGTACACTGTCACACTATATTTGAGGTAAGGTGTTGTTATCATGTGTAATCATCCTCGATGAGATTCCTCCAATGGGGTTGTGCCACGTTGGGGTATTAGCTTCTTTTTGGGCCGATGTTTAGGACATTAGGATAAGGTTCTGTGGGTGGGGTCCCTGATGCTAACAGCTAGCTACTATTACTAGCAAGTAGCTAGGCAGCTAGCTATATCAAAAGTCAAGGGATACCGTACGCGCGTCAGAGAACGTGTTCTCTTTTTTCCGACGAATCTCTTACTGACCAAGAAGACAAACAACAACAATTGAGGGTAACCCTCGTTCAATAGGATTGCTCGGGTTTAGGATATATGTAACTTACCCTTTATTTAAGAAAATAGAGAGTTTCAAACCAAGAAGACAAACATTTCCACTCTCTTCTTATTAGTGACCCATAAACTAGTTCAGAAAAATTTCCTTCTGTCTTTCGTGACTTTTATACTCAATAGATTGCAAATTTGCAATCACCCCCTCTTAATTAGTACTCCCTCCGTTTCTAAAAGTTCTTCCACCTTTTTTTGGAGTGCACACATATTAAGAAAGCTGAATAAAGATTAATTTATCCTCAACAAGTGGGTGAATGAGAATGAGGGGTAGGGTAATTTGGCTAAAGTACAATGGGAAATGAGTCATTTAGCCAAAAAAATCATGCTAGATTTGAAAAGTGGAAGAACTTTCTGAGACAAACAAAAAAGAAAAAGTGGAAATACTTTTAGAAACGGAGGGAGTAAGAGAGTAAGTTTTTGGTACCAGGTGTACACATACACATGGTGGATTTATGACTAAAAATAAAGAAACACACTAATGACATTAAAAATGTGACTAATGGTATTTGTTTTATTATTAGTCATAATTCCACCCGTGTACATATACACCGACGTACCTAAAAATTGGAGCCTCTTGATAGGGAAAATTGTGTTCTTTTATTTATATTGTGTTGAATGGAAATTGAATTTCACTTTTTCTTATTGAATTGAGCTAACTAAATTTTTTTTCCTCCATTTATTTTTCCAAAATTCCTTGATTATAAAGTCTTTTTAAAACCCAATTGATAAAATATTGTTATTGACATCAGTATTTCAATTTATTACGGTTACTAGTTACATGCTAAAGTGAATTGGTTTGAGCTGAACTAAACACATCTAAAAAATTTAACCCGGAAAGTATTGTACAATAAGGGCTGCGCAAATCTTGGATCAATTTTTTTACAAATGAAAAAGGAAAAGAAAACTAAATTGTGAAATAAGTTAATACTCTAATATTGTTAATTTGCTATTTTGGCTCATTTTTTTAATATTAATAATGGGTTGTTAATCTTTCACGCAACCTAAATAAAATAAACCTGACACAATTATACTCCTTGTTGTAGTAAGTATGTTCTCAAGAATGATCATTCCCCAACCTTGAAATTTTATACGTTTATTATTATTGTATTATTATTGTTATTGTTATTATTATTATTATTATTATTATTATTATTATTATTATTATTATTATTATTATTATCCGTAGAATATATAGGGCCTGTTCTCCCCAGTTTATAGAAACTTCAATTAAGTTAAGTTAAGTTACTTTTGTTGATAGTTCAGTTTAGTCCAGATTTGTTCGATTCAGCTCGCAACTTGCGAATTTAATAAATTGTGATCCGTTATCTATTCGTATTTATTAGTATATCATTGAAAATGTCTACCTTATAGTTTTACAAACATAAAATATTGATATGATTTTGATAAGTGATTGCGTGTCAAAACAGTTAAAAGAAAAAGTTCAGTTTTTTAGTTCAGTTCAGTTCAATTACTTTCAATTCAGTTCAATTCAATATTTTGAAGTTGGGGAGGACAGTCCCATAACCCAAATTGCACTTAATCTTTTTTTTTTCAAATTTAAATTCAAACTTTAGAAGGGCACTTCTTGAAGACCAGTTTTTTTTTCTAAAACTAACTAAATTAAAATAGGAAAACTTGTATACACCCTTTTCATAGATGACATGCGTTCACTAAGAACCAAAGAAGGTCAATTGACACTTTTTTGGTCATTAATGACCCCATAAAAGCTGGTTACGTAAATGAAATGGGTGCACACTAGTTATTGTGAGACTGACAGCAACAACAACTCAGTCGAATCTTATCTCAGACATGATACTTAGTAGGTCTAATGTACGCAATCTTACTTGAAAAATCAGGAGATTATTTCCATAATTTTAAGGCTGACAAATAGTACAAATAAATCTTAAAAGATTCGTTTAAACTTAATTTTATCTTTTAGTTTAGTTAAGCTATTTTTATAACAAGGATTTATTTGAATTCAAAACTTTTTTTATTTAGATCCAGATAATGGTTATAAAATTTAATTAATAAGAACAAACTATCATATGTGGTGTTATAGTTTAAGTTTCAATTCAGGTCATTTTTCCAGTTTAGTTAAAGTTATAATTTTAATGACATAATTTTTTCAATTCAATTTAACATTTTTTAGTTATTTTCAATTTTTTTCATTTCAATGTAGTTTGAATGTTACTCCGTAACTTTTATATCTTTTGTAGACAAAACAACGTACCTTCAGAAGTACTCCGTAGGACTGATTCATAGAGGCGGGATAGTGCATCGCGTTGATGTCCTTGCGTTCTACCTCAAAATGGCACCCTGGCTTTTTGCAATGGTCAACAAATCCTAGATACTACTTACTCCGTATATTTTAAGGATCCAAGAAGCTTAGGACTTGGGAAGATATGCACGTTCAACGAAAAGGAGAAGAACGGGCCAACACAGCTGCAAACAGGGAAATCTCACATTCATAATTACTCATCGTTCTTTGCAAATTGCATGATATACTTTGTTCGTAGCACTTGCAGCCTAGCTGACTGTTGTACGTATCTTGGCCCATTATCGAGTAATAAAATACTTCAATTCTTATGTATATCACCGGGTACTTTTTGCCAAAATATTACAACATACTACTACACAGTATTAGTTACCTTACAAATATCATTAGTCAAAACTATATTATAAGTTTTAAATTCAGTCGGAGTGTACCAAATACTTATTGAAGAAAATAATCCTTGAAAATTTTCTTTTTAAGATATACAAAAAGCTTCCTTTAGTTCTAGGCGGTCATTATAAACTGAACTCTTTTTTTTTAAAAGTTAATTTCTTTTAATACATCGAGTATAAACTTATAACCCCTCAAAAGTAATTATATAATATCCTTTCATTTATGAATGAGTAAAAGGATATTTAATTATTAAAAAAGTATTTTCATATTTAATTTTGACATATTCTTTTCGCCTTCTGAATTTTGTAGTGAGCTGAATTTTCAATAAGTGAACTAAAATTGAATTGAAATGTGTTAAATTGAAACTGATTTTTCAATTCCTATTAAAACGAAATGTGTAAACTTTTTTCTTTGAGGGTATATGTTAAATTGTTTGATACAACATGGGTAACTCAAAAATATGGAAAAAAATGAAATAAAATATTTTTTTCTTTTGACAGGGATTGTCAAAAAATGTAATAATATTCCAAATAAAAAAAGAAGACAAATATGAGTCTCCAATTCTTAAATACACCCTGTGTATATGTGCACCAAGTATATTCTGTAAAGTATTACAACATATATTAGTCACTTTTTTAATGCTACTAGTCAGTAGCTTTATTATTAGTAATAAAGTCACCTGATATGCGCATACCCGATGTACCAAAAATTTGTACTGGGAGCCTGCGAGAATACGTATACTATTTGTCACGCCACATACAAGTTGTTCCCATAAAAAAGGATCGGAGTACTCTGTAATGATTAAATTTCATACAAGTCTATATGGTCAGCATTACCCAAGCTAGTGTGACTCTTCCTATTTGTATCCTATGGTGGACAGTATTAATTATAAATATGTGCATGGTGCCAACCATACAAGATACAACCCAATCATTATTTATACAATTATATGTGGCTTGCCGAGAGCCAGCAAAACATCATCTGTGTAAAGTTATGGGCGACTGGTCGCTAGCTTAGTTGTTGCAACACAAATATCCTTACATAGTATACTGGGTAATTACACTATTTTCCCCCCCTAAGAAACATTACCCTTTAAGTTAAGTGTTGCCTCAATCCCCTCAGAGAAAAGTGTTGCCTCAATGACGACGGGGGAGGATATTGACAGCCATGACAGGCCATTACTATGAGGCTTAACATATTGCAGTAGAAGGTTTTTTTTTTTTTTAAATGGTAAGGAGTGCCACATTTTTGTGGCTGGTGAGTCTCGAACCCGGGTCACCCGGGAATTCGAGGTGGCAAGGTGCTCCACCTCAAAACAATCATAGCAAAAATCGTAGCATCAGATAAAGCAAATATTTAATAAAAATTGTACATTCTTATTTTGCAGTCTCGAAAACTTCCTTCTCACATGGATTTAGTGAGGAAACCAGAATTTCCGATCGAACCCAAATTATGGACATCGTAGCATTTCTCTATTTCTTTTTATTGTTCTAATATTCTACTATTGAGTGACTCTTTTTTGTTGTTCAACTTTTCATTTGGGTATGATTTTTCTGTAAATTGCCCATTTTGCCACTTCTCGTTCCCTCTAAATATATATATACCCCTCCCTCACAATCTCCCTCACTTTCCCACCATATCCTTATTTTAACCCTTTTATTTTTTCTTTCTTTAAAATTTGTACCACTTCTCAAAGTGAAACAATAAAAATAAACGGATGGAGTAGCAGGCAACAATCAATTATGATACTTAATAATTTGGAAATTTAGTGAAGTATGATTCATTAGTAATACACAAAGAGGCTACTGTACAACTGGCTATGTGCGCACCAGACTGTACAAATGCATAGTTTATACGCATAATACTGTAAAAAAAAATATAAAACTCCTCCCATACCATTACCACATTCTCTCCCCTCACAAAAATGAAAACTACCTCCTTTCATAACCCATATCCAACTCCCTTCTCCTTTCTCACAAAAATGAAAACTAAGCTACTTCTTCATGCATAACCGCCACCCTCACCGTCTCCATTCTCTTCCTCTAGAAAAACGTATCTACTCTTTATACGGGTCAAAATAGGGGTCATAAAATGCTTCAAAAGGACCGTAGATTAAAATTCGGGGCACAAAATTGAATTTAGGGGGTCACAAATTGAGTTTCACTAAATGTGTGTTGATACAAATTGTAGTATTGCCAGTAATTGATGGTTGTGCGATGATGACGACGGAAAGGGGATGTGATGAGTATTGTGGAGAAAGAGTGGGGTGATTGACGGTTGGTGATGATAAAAACTATTTTGGATGTGAGAGTGAGAGATGAATTGGAGTTTCGATTGGAGAGTGCGGGAAGATACACGATTGAAGAGTATAGCAGCCACCTGTGAATAGATGACGACATGAAGCGGTGGTGGTGACCGGTGGTTGTAGGAATGTCCGACGAGGATGGAGAAGGAGTAGGATAGTGAGGAGAGGGAGTGGAGAAATGGAGTACAACCGGTGTATAGTAGAAATTGTCAGTAACACACTTCGAGGACAATGTTTTATGTTTTAGTAAATATAAAACACCTATTTTTGTTCGAGCACACTAGTTTTATGTAACACGATTAAAAAGTTTGTTACAAATTATTTTGTTGTTTATATTAAAGAAAGGTGGATATTGTTTTTTTTTTTCGTTTATAGAAAGTCATTAGGGTTAGTGAAAATAGAGCCTAAATTTTAAAATTTTGGAATGTACTTTCTACCGCTTGATCCGTTCTCTGTCGGTCCTTAACAGTTGTTAATAAGGCCTTTGCATATACTACTCCTTCTGGTCTGTTTCATAATTGTATATTCATTTTTTTAATGTTTTTTTCTCAATCGCATAAATTGTAATTTCCTTCCTAGGACACTCTTGTAAAAATTTGTCCAACCCTTAAACTGTTTGCCAATGTCTAACAGCAAATATAAAAAGACCGGAGGGAGAGTACTTCATTTTGTCCAGTGGGGCTTTGGTGTCCCATAACCGTGTCCCATCTTGTGTGCCACTTCAATCCAAGCCGTTCGTGATTTGTTAAGGCATTTAAAATAAATTGCATGAACAAATTATGTGTGGTTGAGATTGATTGACACACAAGATGAGACACGATTATAGAACACCAAAGCTGCTCCGCATTTTGTCCACCTAAAATTTAAAAGCCACGAAGCCTTCAACATTACATGAAGCAAAAGATAGCTTATTAGAGGGCCAAAAATCAACCAAAAGTTGCCTCATACTTTTTTAATAATTTCCAGAAACATGTTACGTAGCCAAAACCTTAACCACACAAGTACACAACGACTAGATATATTCCCAACCGATAAAATAATATAATAAGCAAAACATTAACAATCATAAGATATCATTATTGTTTGTCATTTGTGGGACGGATGTCCCACCTTGGCACCATTATTAAACCATGTCATTGGCTCCAAGCAAACTTGGTTTCCCATGATGCCACTAACATCGTAGCATCCTCTTTTCTCCGTTTTACCAGAGATCGAACAAAATAGTCTTTTTCAATAATTTAGTTAAAACTTGCACAAATAAAAGGACGTGACGTGGAGATTTTGAGGTCTTATTCGATGTCCAATGACAAGGAAAATCTAATGTCATACACTCATACCCTTGTCAATCTACTTAAATCCCAATGGCATATGCTAATCTTCTGGTATTAATCAAATGTTTTGGCAACATTCCAGGATGAATTTTCGTTGGAAAGTGATTATGTTCCAAGAGCCCCCCGCAAGGACTCCAATCTTGTACAAATCTTTGTTGCCAAGCAATAGCTTTTTCGTTTTACAATCAATACCATTAGAAAGAGAAATCCTGATAGAGAATGTGGACTAATAAATTCATCCAAATTAAAGAGGATACATCTTTTATAATCTCACCATTTTTTGTATGAAAATAAATTATACACATAAGAGGTTAGAATTTGCGAAATTAGTTAATAATAGAGAAAAATAGGTCACTATCAATTGTTCTACACCTTCTTTATCGATAAATGTATCAAATAACCTCCTTATGTTTTGTTAAATGTGCAATTAGACTCCCTAATTATTTGTTGTAACAATTGTCCTCCACAACCTATCACAACTCCTTTTCGTTTTTAGGGAACTTCATTGGTTATTTACCATTAAAATTGAATTACATATGAATTTATTAGCAATCAACATGTATATAAATAATTGTGATTCAAGATCAAAAATACTGGGGGTGAATTGCATAACCATGCTAAATTTAGGAGGTTTACTGAGAATTGAAATTTAAAAAGTCTAATTGCACATTTGATTGACAAAACATAATGAGCTATTTTATCACAATGATTGTCGATTTTGATGATATTTTCACAATACAAGTAAGAGCTAACTGCCTAACTTAAGGAGGTTTATCGTGAAAACATCCAAAATTCTTTCTAGTACAAGAATTTGTCAATTATGATGATATTTTCCATGGGTATGGGCGTATGGCTAATGTTTTAAATTTTTGGTTTCATTACAGGTTAAAAGAGAATTCTCATAAAGGTACTCAGGCCCGTATTTGACCCAGTGCAGTCTGGTCGACTGCACTGGGCCTCCAAATCTGAGGGCCTCGTTTTTTTCCAGTCGTCTTAGTAATATTAAAATGCATCCATTCGTTAGCAGTAACATGGAGTAGCCCAGCTGGTAGTGGCCTTTAAATGGTAACACATCATACCGAGTTCGATGCGCGGGAGCCCTTTTTTTCACATACTTGATGTATAATTTCCAAAAAAAAAAATGTTTTGTTAATTGATGTACTAAAGGTAGTTTAATATTATCCCGATATTCAATGATTAGGAAAAAAATATATCGCAACACAAAATGAAGGTATTCTTACCTTTTACTTTCTCCACTAAAGAAAAAAATCACATAAATATTTTTACAATGATAATTGTTGATTTTGTTAGTAAAGTTAAGGGCCTCATTTTATAGATTCTGCCCGGGGCCTCGAATTTGACGGTACGGCCCTGAAGGTATTAAGTGGGTCATTTTGGAAACAGTCTTCCGATTCTTCAAATCGAGGTAAGGCTGCGTATATCAGGCTCCCTCAGTACCCTGTCTTAGATGTGATTTACTAGGACGGTTGTTGTTGTAGAACATGGTTACGGCTAATTACTATGAAGAGAAACCTCAGTGGGGAGAACGTAACTGATTACGCAACGGCCATGGGCCGTGTGTCACGTGTAAACTATACTTTATTACGATGGTTCGTCAGGTCGTGCGTCACGCGCGACTGAATAGTTTAATGAACTAATAACTACTTCATCCAAGGAAGAAAAAAAAAACTCCTGATTCTGTTAGAAGGAGCTGAGGTGTCCAAGTCTTTATTCCAAAAATAGAAGTACTGGGACCCGCATGTTCTAAGCTCTACCCTGCATTTTGCTCTAAAATACAGTACAGTACTACACATTAAAATGCTAGTTGGCGCTTTCGAATTATAAAATGTACTTATATATTGATCGGAATGGTCGACGCGTCTACCCTAGATAGATCAAGTCTAAGGTTATAGAAATTGACTTCCTTCTTGTTAGCAAAAATTAGGATTCATGATGTTGATTCATTAATGTCATCTTCTTTGTCTTACATAAATATTTAGTGGATAAAGGTTCTTTTTTGTTTTTTGTATGGATAACACTAGGTTAACGGAAGTCAATGAACCTATACCAAGTATATGAAACTAGGCTAAATAGTATTATAATGGTCTTGTTTAGCACCTACCTGGAGTTGGTGGGTGGTAGCCGGATTTGGATAGTTGAATTTGACTAGCTGGAATTGTTAGGAAGTTTGACTAGTTGATCTAAACCTATTGAGGGAGGGTAGTTTGTTAATTCACAACTGGTTAAGGTGAAAAAACTAGCTGAACCATCTAATTAGCAAACATAATTCTTAGACTTTTAAATACTTTATTTTAGTTCAATTAAATTGTTCCGGCCCGTTATCTTCACACTAATTCAGCCTTGTTGCTCAGTATACCGATTTTTTTTCCACAAATTTTCAACTTTGTATCGTTTGTACGGTATCGTAAATTGGTATCCAATTCAATTTATCATTCTCGCTAATTGTATTAGTATCTGATTGTCAATAGTCTTGGTTTCTTTGGATTGTGTCATTGTTTTCGTGCGTGAGTGCAGTAGACAGTAGTGCTTAACTGCTTAGCACTGAGAAAGTGAGAATTGCTAAATAGGCTGTAGTTCATGGTTGCTTTGAAATTTGGGAGGGAAAGGAGCCAGTTTGGTATCTTAAATTGTATTCGAGATATCCTCAGTGGCTCAGTGTCTGTATCTCTTGCAATTCTGAATGGAAGCTTTCCCTTCCGTTTTAAAAACATTAAAAATCAACATGACGAAGATATTTTTACTGATAGGCCAGTTTATACCACAAGTTGGGCCTGATAAACTCATTCGCAACTTTGTCGAGGGGTAGATACCACCCATAAATAATTCATTTACCACTAGTTACTAGCAATGGTGTCCATATTTGCGGAGTTGCAGGGAAGATGAGTAGACAAGTACTTGATAGAGTACACCCCGCGAGCAGTTGAGTCAACATAGCAGTGGCAGGGTAACACACTTATTTGATTCACTACAGAGTGGAATACAGAGTACTGTTTTATCTTCGTATACGTCTTTATTTCTACAAACAAAGCGTCCACAAGAACTCGATATTATAACTGGAAGACTGGAACAATTTACAATTGTATAGAACTTGATGCACTGAGACCGAGTGCACGCCTGAAGTCTCAACTCTCAAGTCTCAACCACAAAAGGAATGAGTAGATAACATCTTCACAATGCACAGTGAATAGAGCACTAAAAAAAACAAATCATATTTGATTCCAATTTTGGCAGTGACACCTTTCCATTCAAATTTTTACCATGTCAAGCCATTGATTTTGTCTTTTTATTTTATCACATGATGAGGCTAAAAAGAAAGCTAACAGAAATATCGACTACAGGAGTCATTGCAGAAAAAAACGAAAAAAGAATATGCATCACTTGCAAATTGGGTTTCTGAACAAAAATCTCAATGTACAACCCTTTATTTTCTATCAAAAAAACCTTCAACCCTTTATCAGTGAACCCCCC
>ONZK01004165.1:21191-34090 GCA_900322385.1 Pharnaceum exiguum
CCCAACAATTTTGCCTAAGAAAGATTGGATTTTTTTCTTCATATTTGCATGTTGATTAATTGTTAGTACAAGCCTTATTTTGTAGCTCAAATCTGAATTAAGAAATTAGGTTTTTGTACAAGAGGGAGATATAGAGATTAGGGAGGCCTAAAGGTTTTGTTTTGAGTTAGAGAAGAAAGGGATAAAATTTCTAGAGGAAATGGAGGAGTGAACAAAATGAAAACTGAGCCACAAAAGGGAAGGGCTGTGAATGTTGAGGAGAGAGGGCAGGGGTTTGGAAATACACAGGGAATAATGGGCAAGAAAGGTTATGTTTTGGGTGGGAAAGTGAGAAGGGCATGGCAGGAATTTCAAGCAAAAAAACAGCCCAAACATGGAAACCGGAACAATTTTTTGACTCATACAAATTTGGAATAGCGGAACGACTTTTCGAATCGGAGGGAGTAAGATACTCCCACATTATTGGAAAGACTTGTAATAGCATTATTATGATTGATTTTTTGAAAAATAAAGCTTGTTATAAAATATGTACGGAGTACAATAGTAGAATAGTAGACTAATAATAATATAGTAATATGCTTCAAGTCACGTACGAATACGCTTTCCCTTAGGCGAAATTCGTCCCTACTATTAGGTGCAATAGGTTACAATGAATTGCCCCTAGGATATAATGAAGCAATACATCATCTTGTCTTGCACTAATCTCTCAATAGTAGTATCTCTAGATACTCTATTAATTTGGGTCAATTTGGATATGTGATAAATATTTTTTGTATCTACAAATATGATGGAGGGATGGAGTATTTATAGTAGATTTGACACTTTTTCAAAGAGGCATCATGTCATTTCAAAGTGCCATGTCATTTTCCCAAATGGTATGGTATCATTACCAAGAGGCATCATGTCATTTTATAAAGGCATGAATATTTTCCCAAAAGACATGTCACTTCACTTGAAAATTTCTCCAACAAAGCTTTTTTTTTATTTTACTTACTCGTACTAGCTTGAAGTCTTGATGATGTGTGCAAAAATAATAAGTGAAACACAACAAGAATTTCTGCAATACATCAATCCGTTTTGGAGTCCTTGGTATCAGGAGTGGCTAGATCATCCAGAATGCTCTTGATGTGTAAGGTAAGGAGAGTCTTCCGCTTCTTCCTTAATCTACACTCGTGATGCTCAATGGTGTGGCAGAATTCCAATGTTACCTTTATCTTGTTTTCATCAACAAATTCAGTGTGCAAGTCTTCTTCAACGTTGCACTCATAAAAAATGGAATGCTCGGGCTCTTTGATAAAACTGGCATATTGCAAAATTTTCCGTTATTACTTGAAATTATGAAATTCCATTCAGGTCATCGCTTTGTTCACTTTGCAGCTAATAGTTACAATCATATTAAACAAAATAGAAATTCATCAAATTGCTTGAAAAATTATAAAATTAGATTAATTTGCAAGATTAGGCAATTATACTTATGTGTTATGTCTCATAAATTGTTTGCACTTTCCTCTCTCATCTATTTTTTTTCAGAAAGTATTGTTTTTGTTTCATTTTTTTTGGAAATCTCAACCACGTATAGTTATTGTGTTAATAGCAAATGCAAACAATTTCATTGAATACAATGGCGGATTTAAAAGTATATTCAAGTGATGTTGCTTAAGAAAATATATTCAAGGGGTGTCCCATACCAAAGAAGTAGTAATCCCGGATTATGTTCCACTTAAATTGATAGGAAAGTAGAAGAAAGAATGACCAAATGTGCCCACATGGACTACTTAGCAAAAGGTGTTCCGCCTCTGTTACATAACAAGGCCTTTTTTTTTTGGAGAACTAACAATGTCTATTTCTATTATACATAGGGTAGAGCATTTGAGATTTTCATAGATATAATAAAAACATTTTTAACGAATAGACGATGACACACTACAACACTCCGTACTTCAAGAAGTAGAAAAATAACCGCCATGTTAGCATATGGGTATTTTCTAAACACATTTTTCAGATGAGTTTTCGAAACACCATTAATAGTCCCAAAATCGACATCATCAAACTCTATTAAATCCACTTAATCCTGTCAATCTTTTTTATGGGAAATTATGTCATTAAATTCTCTCATTAGGCTGCACTAGTAACCATGGCTATGTTGTGCAAAAATTGAAAAGTTCAGGATATGATGTACCAAATCCGAAATTAATGGGTATATGGTAAATTAAGCGAAACCTCAGGTATATGGTGAAAAATCCGTTTTAATTACTATAGTGAATTGCTTTTACTTTCAACTTTTGCGATTTTATATGCATACTAAAATCAACCTTAACTACTATAGTTTTTTATACTCTTTTCGTCTCCTGCCGATGCCTGACTTTCACCTTGTACTGCTATCTCATAAAAAAAAATAACTTTATAGTCTCTAATTCTCTTCTAACATAAGATAAAATAATAATTTAAGTTATGACATACTTTTACATGTGACTTTCCTAGCTAACAATTAATAGTACGAAAGTCAGGCATCCGCAGGCATCCGCAGGAGACGAAAAGAGTGCAGAACTGCAGATCAAAATACGTACCTGTCTATTTTTTCCTTGAGTTGTTGAATCTTATGAGATGGCGAATTCCCATTTAGGTAAAACACTACAAAATCTGACATGTGTTGACATTGCGTATAATTGGTGATAGGTTTGTCTATTAGAAAAGAATTCGGGTAATGTCTCATCTGATTGTCTAGTGTACTTGCATATGTCGTAAGAAGCTTTATATCTTCGATTTTTACCTGCAATATAATCTTTCATCAAAAAAAAAATATAACAATATAATAATCAAGTTATAACTAAAACAGTAAAATTGAACTGAACTGAAAAAAATTAAACTGTAACACTATAAATGAAAAAATTTGAAGTAATATTAATAAAACGCGGGATCGTATAACTTTGAGATTTAATTCATGTACGTTATGTAATACATTGTGGTACTTGTGGTACCTGAATTTAATTGGAGAAAAATTGTATAAACCTGTTTTATATATATGAGATTGGGTATTAATGACCCTCGCATATACAATAATGATCCCTCGGTTACGTAATAATGACACATCGAGTCCTCGACAACACAATAGTTACCCCTTTCACCCAATATCATATATAAAACGAGTTCATAAATTAAATAGAATAGTGGATTTATATCATCTTACCAGGGCATCGTCGATACGACAATAATCGCCTACATCGAATGGATGCTCCACAAAGACGAAAGAGAAAGAATGTAGCAACTTCTTGGAATAGTCTCCAATAAGGAATGCAGAACCGACTATCGCCGAACCAAGGAGGACCATAAATTTTCTAAACTCGACCTTGAGAAACACGAACCACAGGATGATGATGACAAAAATAAGGGCCAAATTCACAAATCTGTTGAGAGCTGTGAAGATCTTTTTGTTTCCCTCCAATGCACGAACTAGTACTTCACGTTTCTTGTAAGCTTTGATCTGTATCACATTACACAAATAGTGACAAAAAATAATTAACTAACTATAAATCTATTGGATAATTGTATGACAAGCCAAGGCATTAGCAATTGGTCATGCGGCGTTAGCTTATTGCGTTGTATTTGGCTGAACTCAACAGCACTACATTGAATTGAAAACTCTTGAATTGAAAAACCTGAACTCAATGATGGTCATCAGGTGTAACCATAACTCTTGAAAGGAATTGTACTGATCGAATGTTCCTGCTCAACGTAACTAATTAAACTGAAAACTTCAAGAAGTAGATCAGAATGGTGCGTGCCCTATTACTACATTAGCTTACAAAGAGTATGGTCTAGTAAAGTTCAGCTTCACTATATATACCAGCAAGGCAGCAAGTAGGTTGTATGACGAATGAAATGAACCAGGTAACAACGAACCTACCATCCAATTTGTAAAAGGAAATTCATCAGGTGCATGAGCTTCTTTTTCGATCTTGTACCGTTCCAGGTCTTCCTTGCCGAACCTTGCAGTACACAAGGTCAGATGGTAGATTTTTAGCAATTAGATATTACAAAATGAATCAATAATACAAAACAAAGAAGAAAAAGAGAGAGGCATCGTATGTGCGAGTAGATCAAGTATCAAGTCATCAAATACATACCATTCTTTTGGACGTTTGTATTGTATCAATGTAGTTATATGCATGGTCAAAGGTAATATAAAGGTAGGTGTCAATGCAACATTTTGCCAATCAAGGACTATAACAGGAAGATCTCCGCCTTCAATCTAAAGGCTTTTAATCTTAATTTTAAATTTGTTTGTATTAAAAATAAAAACTTCCCAATTCTAATATATTAAAATTAAATTAAATTTATTTTTGAACAAGTTGCTATGAAACGGTCTTACCAATTGGCTAATTATTCAAATAATTCTCAAAGTTCTTTGACAATATTATGGAGTACAATTTTAGTGATCATTACGTAAATCAAAAGTTTTTTTCGAGGGAATATACGTAAATCAAAAGTTAGTAAAACATTGCACTAAAACTAATAGTACAATAATGTTCACAACTCTTACAGAGCGCCTTTAGAAAGCGAGAAAAAAATGTGTGAACCTAGCTATTTTATATATGAGATTGGGTGGCCGGGAGGAGTCATTATTGTTGCTCGAGGGCTCATTAATAACTACCCGATGGGACATTAATACCAAGTCTCATATATGAAACGGATTTACACATGTTTTTGTATTGTAAAATAAACTATTTTATTCGTACACGTTTAGTCATGAATACACTTTTTTTATGGGAGAATAAATTCCTTTTTTTGTGAAAAAAAACTTTTTAACATGACTAGTTGTTGCAAAAATATTATTTAGCACAAGCTAATGTACCTACAGTCTTAATCATTATTTTTTAATGAATATTTTACCGTCTTAATGAATTACGAGTAAATAATTTTAAACTTGAATATGAAGAAAGTGCATGTAGAACTGTAGAAGACTAGAAGTATTTACTTCCTTTTATCAAAAAACCTTTTTTTTAGAGGGAAAAAAAAGTACTTACTTCTGTTTTAATGGACCAAAGAGCAAATGAGCAGCTTTTTTGGCTTCTTCCTCGCCATTAATTTCTATTTCTCCAGATTTTCCTGGAATCTTGGCTTCTTCCTCGCCATTAATTTGTGTTCCTCTAGATTTTCCTGGAATCTTGTATTTCAGAAACTCGTTCTCTTTAACTTCGTCGATTAAAATTTTCATAGCATAACATGACACGTCCTCGTGATCCACATTGTACAAACATGACAAGTCAACGATAGCCCATCTTTTTTTACACCCTTGTTTTTTTATACGGAAGTCGGGAGTGGTCGTGTTTCTGCCCCCATATCTAAACCCAAACTTGGTTTTCCAATTCTTAGTTGGTGCTGCGTCTAGCGATTCAGCTTGTGAAGAGAGAGTTTGGATCACATATTGATGCAGTAATGTCTCTCGAATTCTATCAAAAAATCTCCTTACGTGAAAGTCAGACTTCACTTTCATCATGATACTGTCTTTTATTAGCCAAAGAACTGAACCCAAAAGAATCGTGACGAGTGTAGTTGTAACGTAGTGCTCAGTCTTTGCAAATATTCTCTTAATTTTCTCCTTGTCTTCAGGTGGGAAACCTAAGTAGCTTGGCTCTTCGACCACCCATGTCCATGCAAGAAGTATCATGCCAAACCATAATACAGCCCAAGCATTCTCCATCAAACCTAAGATATAATACAGAGCATTTTCTCTAATGGAGAATTTTATGTCAATAAACAATATGAAAAACTTTAAGATTCCTTGACTCAGGAGATGACCACCAAGGAGGGCTGTTAAGAGCAGTGACCATTGCCACATTAATATCCCTCTAAGTGAGGCCCTTCGTAAGGAAGGAACGGTAAAACTTGCCACACAGCACCCAACACCTATCGCAAAGACAATGAACTCACATAAGATAATAATTTGGTCTCTCTTCTCCTTTGGGAACTTCTTGTACGAGCGGCCCGTATTTTGGGAAGCATCCGGCCTACCAGCATCATCATGTGTATGACTATTTGTGATTTCTTCTTCTTTGTTGTGATCAACTGAACCTTTTTCTTCGATGTTTAAAGTAAATTCTTGTGGTACATCTTTGTCCAACTGGCTTGGCATTGCAGCTGGTCGACGTTCGTTATCAAACTATTCTAAATCCTGCTGGTCATGGAAATGCTAGTAATCTTGTAAGACAATTCATAATGTTGGTTTTGTTTACGTACAGTAGTAAAATAATTATATGCTAATAGTAGTAGAATCGAACCAGGCCTTGTTAAAAGCAAAGTAAGGCGAGAAGCAAAGCGGATTTGGACATTTGGTGTCCTAAATGGCTAAATGGTGTACTATTCTGTTTACCACTTCAATCTTAACCTTTTGTGATTGTTAATACATTTTTCTTTTAATCCATTAATAACCACGGATAATTGAGATCAAAATTTAAATTTTCTTAAAATACAGTACTTATTATAATACATTCAATAAAAACCCTCCAAAAAATTAAAATATTGATATAACATACAAACTAAATTTTATCAAGAAAAAGGGTACAGTTAATATAGCTTCATTTTCACAAAATATGAAATCAAACATTTCAAATCTTTCTTAACAACCTTTTTCTAAATAAAATTAAGTATCTCGTTCTTCGGCATTGGTCTTGACTTGTAATATCTTAAACACAAACCTATATCAAAGTTGATAAGTGGCTACCAAACTAATTCCACAAATGACGAGCGTCACTATAAAATTTCCTTAATTAAAAAAAATTAAAATGGCGTTACCATTACTAACACCAAAGAATAACAATTCTTTTTTTCGGAATAATTAAAGTAAATAATTAATTAACATTAATCAAACTAAAAGTCATATTTAAAACTTCTTTTTTCTAAATATTAAAATATTTATTGGCCGAAGTCAATTGTACCAAAATTAAAATATTCTCAAAACTGTTTACATTTGATTAATTTCTATTTTTAAATATGTTTCTTATCAAAATAAATACTACACTCTTGCCAACCTTAATTTTCTATAGTTTCACTTGAACATTCTCATATGTACCATTGGCCCTATTCTGAATAGTTTATAATTACAACAAATAATTATTACTGAGTTGAATTGAAAATAAAATACTTAACTAAGTAAAATAAAATGAACTAAAATAAGGAAAAAAATATCTGGAAAATGAATATATCAATGTTAAATTTGTAATGTAAAAGCATTAAGTTGAAACTGATAATGTTTTTACCATTTGAAGCCTCAAATATATTTATAAAAGGATGGATTAAACTGAAGAAAAAACAATATAAGCGTAATTGAATAGAGGAGTTGAACAAAATAGGTTGTCAATATTGGAAGTTTATCTTTTTTTTTTATTTAGAATGACTATAAGATGTAATGTAGGGTGTATGATCTCGGTGTCAAGGTGTACAAATTCACTATTTAGTGAATCTTTTTGCTCAATATTAACACCAACATCTATGACAACTAACTAATGACTATTCTACTTACACGTACTAATTAAGCTCTAACACAATAACAAAGTGTATAAACGATAATTATCATGATGTGATCTGCTGATAGGAGATACTCGAGATACAAATTGTGTAGTTGAATCATGACTTATGACTCAAAATTCATATTCTTGAGTAGTCAATCTATTAGTTAGTTATGGCATTTTTTTATATTGATAGTAGATCTTTAAAGGGGTTATAATTCTTACTCAATGTACACATGTTTTTATATCCTTTTTCTTTCCTTTCACTTTATATCCTATATACGCTCATTGGGTTATTTTTATATATTTGATTTGAGAAAAAATTTAATTCTACTTTAATATTGGAAAATTATAAACTTCTCTATATGACAAACACTTTTTTTCTAAATATTATTTAAAAAATATTTATTTTGTAGAGAATTAAAACCTTGTACTTTGTTTGAATTTCCTGTCCAAATTTGCACGGTTTAAAAACCTAGTTGTAGTTATTAAGATCTAACAATTAAGTACGTAGACAAATGAAAAATATACTTAGCTAGTCTTCTTTTTTTTTGGCAAAGGGGAACATCTTAATTTAAGTTACGTCAGAAATAAGAGATTAAGAGTTTAGGTGTGGTACGAGACCACCCATTACAATTGCTAACTGCAATGAAAGGACCGGATAACAGTTTGGGGCAATAGTGTTACTACACAAATATTACTTAGCTAGTCTTCATCTACGACAATTCAACAAATTTAAAATCAACATGAAAAGGTGGAGTGCACTTACTTCTTGCGACACACACAACTCTTAAACCAGATCCGCGTAAGTTCAGCTTAATCTGATCTATAGCCACACAGTTTAGAACACTGAGTGGAATGAGTTTGATATGGTAAGCTAATTCATGGATTTTGATCGAAAAGCGATTGTTGTTATTTAATTGAAGTTGTAGCCTACGGCTTTTACTTGGTTATATAGATTTGTTTGTGAATCTTATACTTCCATGCATGTAGGCTGTGAATCTTACTTTACTTGGTATTAAATTAATTAAAATGAGAAAAGTGACACTCATCTGCGGAATACTTAAATTGCTACTAGTAGCAAAGAATATAATAAAGTGACCTTTAAAAAAAAATTACTAACTACTAACGAGTGAAGGCTTGTTGCACCATGTGCTCCTTTCAGGTTCGTTGCAGAATTGAGTAATAGGTACTTTGTAGACATTATTTTCTTTTTAATAAAGTACGTTACTGGAATAACTACAAGTCATTACGTACGAGCTGAGAATCTGGATAGTTATTGCGTAGTACGTCGATGCAAGCCCTTTCGACAACTTTCTTAGAGCAGTTTCGAGTCTCAACCCCATCTCTGCTGGTATATCCGCTTGATGAATTGAGACCAGAATTGTATTCGTGTAACCTTCTAACGAATTTGTCGTAAATGTGGATGTAGCATGTAGGTTCAACTGCTAGGTAAAGTCATTTCCTTTCGAACGCGATATTCATTAAAAACCCAATAAGAATTGTAGAGTTGGCATAAATTTACTCGACTCGAAACAATCATTTTGTCCGACCCGAAAAAGATTGTGTTACAAACACAAAAAGTAGATTCGAACTTGAAATTGACCGAACATGAAAAACCCGATAAAATCTGGGTCAAACACAACCCAACCGAAATAACTCGTTTGTCTAATAAATTGAATTGTAAAATGTATATGATTATAATACTAGACAAGCGGGTCGTTGATGTTTTGGTAGTTTGTCTAACTTTGCCTAAATGGTTTGATTTGATTAAAGTCTTATTATGCCCTAATTCTATAAATCATAGTTCAAACTTTTATGCATAGCACTTATTGTCATACTTGTTGATGTTTGGTAGTTTTTGGACGTTTCCATGAAAATGGATTTAAGGACCTCATGTTATATATACCGTTTAAAAGGACCTGTGTTTAACACCGTTAAAAGAACTTCCCAACCAGCGTCATATATATTGTTCCCCAAAAGATAGAAAAGTTAAATATTGTCATCTAGATTATGTGAAAACCGTAATCCACCAAAGTTTTTACATATGAGCACCGTATATGATATTTTATCCCAGTCCGATCTCAAAAAATTAGTTCTACCAGCCCAAAGTTAGTTTAAGGTCAACGAGTCTTTTACGTTAGGCTGAGTTTTAACAGAATAAAAATGGAGTTTTAACAAATGAATTTTACGTGGAAACGTGGCTAAGTCCTAAGGGTGTGTTTTGATCGACTGAAATAATCTCAACTGGAAAAAATTAAACTGTACCACTAACGGCGATAAAACACAGACTAAGTGCCTATTTTTTCAAACTTGTAAGATATTATTTTAGTTCATTGCAATTCACTTATTCTAAGTTTAGTTTAGTAGTTGAGCAGCTCGTTTCCCATGATCGTATGTAATTTTATAATGTTACACAAAAAATTTGTTAAACTGTTTTATATATGAGAAAGGGTAATTAATGGCCATTTAGGGGTCATTGATGATCACCATAGGGGTTATTAATCAACCTTTTACTGTAAATAATATACAGTCTCATATATCAAAGAGGTTCACAAAAATGTGCGGAAATATAATTAAAAAAATATTTCAATTGAATGCATTTAAATTCAGTTCAGTTGTTCGAATTTAAAAAAAAAATCAGTTTCAGTTGTAGCAAAATAGTTCATTTCAATTCTGTCTTTAAAATTTGAAAAACACGGACCATCTTCCTGTATTTATTTAGCAAGTCCTTAGTACACCACGTGTACACGTACACTGGGTAGATTTATAACTAATAATAAATGGATTGACTAAAGGGATTAAAAAGGTAATTAATATATTTGTTGTAATGCTTTGAAAGGAAACACCCTGTGTACGTTTACACCGGATGTACCTAAGAATTGAAGGTATTTGTTAGCTTAGGTACTTAGGTTGGTCTAAGAAATTTTTTATTTTTTATTACGGTATTTTTTTTTTTTAAAATGGTACATAGAGAATTAAGGGACCCTCCTCTCGAGGGTACCACCTAATCGATCAAAAAGTAAAAGGAAATTAAAGTCCGCATTATCTTGCGGTTGAAAGTAACATGAGTCGATTACACAATGTCCTTGCTTTGCAATCCAGTCTGCCACTTGATTTGCTTCTCTATAAATGTGGTGGAGGTGGAACCAATGTGAGTGTCGAAGAAGCCGTTTCGTATCTTCGATAAGCATAGTAATACTCCAAGGTGCCTTATAGATATTATGAAAACTATTAATAACAACTTTATTATCTCCTTCTATAACAAATTTGGTGAAGCCCAAATTAAGTGCTTCTCGAACACCATCTCGTAGTGCTGTTGCTTCCGCTATTAATATAGAAGTTTGACCGAGGTTTCGTGTTTTAGCTGAAATAAGATGTCCTTGCGAATTGCGAATGCTAAAACCTGCACTTGAAGAAAAAGTGTTAGAAATTAAAGAACCGTCAAAGTTAATCTTAACACAACCATCTGGCGGGGGAATCCATCCAATTTGCTTAATATGAGGAGAATTTGTACAATTAGGAATAACATTACCACACGGAGAAAAATCATTTTGAGTTCGAAACTGCCATTATAGGAAAGTTGATTTAGCACGATGTATAATTCTGTAAATATTAACAGGTTGATGCTTAAAAATAAAATTACAACGTTCTTTCCATAAACTCCAAAGGACATAAATAGTTTTACGTAATTCATGCTGATTATTATTAGTTTTAAGAGTAGGCAATAATGTAAAGACTGAAGTTAGGGGAGGGAGGTGAGCTAACCATTGATTACTGTGAAGTTCATTCCAGACATCTTGTGTATTAATACAATCAAAAAAAATATGATCCTCACATTCTATGTTAGATTTACAGATTGGACAGATATCATCAAGAACAATTTGTCTAGCCTTGAGATTTGCTAGCGTTGAGAGGGAAAAATGCAACATTTGCCAAAGCCAAGTCTGCAATTTGGGTTGAATATCCAATTTCCAAATCCAGTTAAAATCCCATTCGGCGGTGTGAGAATACTTTTAATATCTTGCAAGCCAAGTGGCTGTTTTAACTGAAAATTCACCATTTGTGGTCAGACCCCAAACAATATCATCTGGAGTAGATGTTACTGGCAGTGGAATACCTTTAATAATATTCGTTAAAAAATTCGGAAGAACAAAATTTAACTTAGTAATGTTCCATGTACAATCTGGTAGAATAAATTCGTTTACTGTAAGATTATGGTTAGCAATATTATTATTATCAAGTTCTAAAATGTTAATCAAAGATCGATTAGCCACCTAGTTGTCATGCCAAAAGTTAATAGATTTACCGTCACCTACTTTCCATCGAATACCTTTTCTCAGAAATTCTCTATTTTGTAAAATTTTCCTAATAATCCAAGAGTCATTCTGTGTTGGTTTATATTCAAAAAGGGTATGGCGAGAAAAATATTTTTTATGCATTATAGACGACCATAAATTATTTTTATCCATTAATAATTTCCAAAGGAGTTTACTAATAAAAGCTTGATTAACATTTTTCATTTTTCGTAGACCTAATCCTCCATATTTTTTAGGTTGACATACTGTTTCCCAGGCAACCAATGGGAGACCTTTTGTAGAAATGGAAGTTTTCCAAAAAATAGTCTCTATTAAGACTGTCAATATTACGTGTAGTTTCTTTTGGTATGGGGGTACATTGCATTAAATAAGCTGGTATACTTTCACAATGATTTTGAATAAGAATTGTTCTTCCAGCTTTTGAAATATTAGGAGTTTTCCAATGTTATAGTTTCGTTTGAATCTTATTCAGAAGAGAACTAAAGTCAATTTTTGCTCCTTTATCTTTAGTAAAATGGCATCCGAGATATCTTCCTAAAAAAAATTTATGTGGAATATTCAAATAACCAGCCAAAGAATTTTTTCTTTGAGTGCTAACTTGTTTAGAAAAAACAATAGAAGATTTATGAAAATTGACCATTTGTCCAAACTGAGTACAGAAGAAATTGAGCATGGATTGCACCTGTCTACAGACCGAAGGTTTGGCCTTAAAAAATAGAAGTGTATCATCTGCAAACATTAGGCATGGAATAGACATAGTATTTTTTGCCAGTTTTATATCGATTCCACTATTAGGAGTTTGAGAAGCATCAATCAGTCGGGAAATAAAAACTTCCATACAGAGAATAAAAATATACGGGGAAAGGGGGTCACCTTGTCGTATACCTCTAGTAGGCGTAAACTTTTAATGAGTGACTCATTTGAGTAGGTTTTGCCACTTTGGTGTACATGTCAACAAGATTGATAAATGATAAATCTTGACTCATCTTGCGAATTTGCGATAGACATGCACGTTCATTAATTTTCTCTTTAGTACGTATTGATTATAAATATTTGTATCTAGCGTACTATCACG
>ONZK01004166.1:18047-31849 GCA_900322385.1 Pharnaceum exiguum
ATTTCCT
Organism: Pharnaceum exiguum; assembly: GCA_900322385.1. Classification (NCBI taxonomy): domain Eukaryota; kingdom Viridiplantae; phylum Streptophyta; class Magnoliopsida; order Caryophyllales; family Molluginaceae; genus Pharnaceum; species Pharnaceum exiguum. The sequence goes on from ONZK01004166.1 coordinate 18,055, forward strand.
TATTCTCGGACACTAATGGATCTATTTCTTGAGACCAATAACCCTAAATTTTACATGTGGAAAGATACCTTCATAGGAGGGCTACTTGAGTGAATAAGTACTAATGCTTCTTTCTCAATTTGAGTCATTATGAAGAGCAGGGTAGGCAATCATCGAAAACACGGTATCCATGTCTTTGCATAATAGAAGGCTGTGAGATATAACAACAACCCAGTTACCCAGGGTAATCCCTTCCATGAGTATCCGGGGGATCTAGATATATGCAGCATTTCCCTATTTTCAAAAAAAAGAGTGAGCCTGTTTCCAAGAGCAACCCTGAATGCATTGCTACCCAGAAAAACAGAAGCAAAGCACTAATATGCACACCAAGACCTAGTATGTGGATACATATAAACCAATAAACCATGACCTTCAGTCCTTCACTCATGCAAAAATATTGCCCATATCATAGACTGGCTAAAAGTAATTAATATCTGATTCCAATAAAAATTAAGGGCAGCATTTACATCAGTCAGTAACCAATGGAGGTTGAAAAGTCATCTGAAACAGCATTGTAGGGACCCAGATAAAGCCATCAGAAAACAGAAAACAAGTTTTCCTGAGAAATAGCAGAAAAGTACTCCAAGGAGCTGTGGAAAAAAAATCTTGCTGAATCTTTTTTCTAACCTCACTGAGCCAGTCCTTATCAATCCAGAATACGGGGCTAGTTTGATGGTCTGGATGTACTCACTCTAAGATTTAGGCATCACAACTAGATACGGGAAATTTTACACCACAGAATATATACCACATTTGTGGAGCAAAAGAGGTTTTGGGAGAAGCCAATACAAAAGGAAGGCTATTGATGTCCCTCTACTTGCCATTGAATTTGTCTTCTTCCCAGAAGAGTAGCAGAGGAAGAATACTGCAGAGCATAAAAGCAAATCAGGAGCCACAGTTCAGCTAGTAGTTAGCTAATATCTTATGTCACAACACTAATTCTAATGTAAGAGCATGGTTGCATTACTACTTCGGCTCCTCAAGAATTCAAGTAATTAATTCCTCATTTTTTAAAATGCCTATCTCCTGGAAGAAAGAGTAACAGTGTCCGTTCCTACCTCAACGGAAAAGCAAATAGATATGAATCTTTCTGGAGCAGAACATTGGTATCACATGTCCCATATTCCACCAAGCTAAGCATATATCCCTCCTGAAAGCTACAGGAGCCGAGCATAAAATACTAGTGTTCAACACACTTCTTCAACAAACATTGACTGCATCTGTACCTTTAGCTCAGAAAAAAGTTGCAGGGGACCAACCCCCCACAATTAGGGTGGCACAAGGGGATTCAAAGTTTCAAACCCATGCCACAGCCAGGGAAATGAGATTGAGAGAACTGACACTGACGAGCTGATGAGAATGGACGATACAGACGAATAAATCGATTTCCCAAGTCCGCATCATGCTATACGATTATATTCTTCTGAAAGCCAATGTTTTAAGAATTTTAACCCAGAGATTCAATTTACATCCCGGCATTTACATGGAAGTAATGTTGTATTATTGTAAGACCATATAGCAATGAATACATTGCTCACAAAAATAAATTTAATGAACCTGAATTCCTAATTCAGACCAAAAGAAAAGGGGAAAAGAAGAAAAAAACAGCAGCGGAAAGAGAGAGATAGACACAGAAAAGGCGGATTCTGGAGTCTAATAACAGTTTATCTAGGCCAATCACACTTTAGATGCCTATTACTTTTCTCTCTCTTCCATTAGGCCAATTAATTCTGCTCCAACCACCTTTTGTAAGATTCCATCTGCCTTTTCAGGAATCTCAACTGCTATGCTTAGATTTGGTTAGAGCATACGGTTTTCCATAGAAAGGAAAATAGGAGTTCCAAAGTTATTTGTCGTGCTCCACCATACAATACCTTTCCAAATAACGACCTTACTAGTCACTACCTCAACAATTTCCATCGAAATACTGCATTCTACCTCCAATTTATGCAGACACTTCACCGCTTCAAAAAGATGTCCTTAACAATAGCAACTAGCAAAACAAACTATGCGAGATAATGTAAGAAAATTTATATCCAGTATTCAAGGTAGCACGGCCATATATCTGAAGAGTCAATATCATGCATGCAGATTTGTCTGGTACGATTCTAACAAAAGTTGCAACTGAAATTTAAAGTTCAGGCACGCAAGCTATAAATTGGAAATTTAAACATCTGTAACACCCAAATTGATGCATAAATTTCACCTCTGGACATGGCATTTCCATAGAGAACATCAAAATACTTTCTGCTTCCAAGTTCTGCTGAATATTATCAAGTAAGCTTTTACCAAGAACAGAGCTATAATTTGTGAAAAAGGCATCTTTGGAAAAACACCCCATTCCTAATAGGTATCATGGGGTTAGAGTAAGTCAAACTACCAATGCGAGAACTAATGATTACTTGAAGACTATTCAATTAGCAGAGGATATACACTAATTATAGTAATATATGTATTTCTAGTTAGCTACTAGAATCAGGTCTCAACAACAACAACAACAACAACAACAAACCCAGTTATCCCATCCAAGATAGGGTACTGAGGGAGCCTGATGTACGCAGCCTTACCCCGATTTGAAAAATCGGGAGACTGTTTCCAGATACTAGAATCAGGTCTCAGATATTCCAAAAGGTCTAGGTAGTTTTAGAATCTTTTGAACAGGTCGATATTAACAGTGAGCCAAAGCAGTTTGGCACTCTGGAGCCCTATGTATTCCGCAGAATGAAAGTCATAGAGCGATCCAGAAAGATATGTTCTCGAAAAACAGCTTTCCGTTGGTGAGTGAGCGCCATTTAGCTAGTTTAAGAGACAAATTAAACACTTTAATGAAGAAGATAACAACCACGTCATGCTCGAATAAAGTTCACCAACTGAGAAGTCAAACAAATACGCTGTCAAACTAACTGCATTCCACACATATCAATCTCGGATACTTTAAAATCCACAATCACATCCAACTACTCAGCATGGAGAACGTACATAATCCTAATAAATCATGTATATGCCACCACTCATTATGTAAGTCAATCTATTCCTTTGACATTGACCCTCATTGAACAACCTCTCAAAGAGCAGCACCTCCAGCCAATGTTAGTCACTGTGCAAATCCTTTCACTTGGCCACACTATGCTCATAAACTCAGATACACAAGCTTCACTTTAAAGCAGCATGTCCGTATCTCCACAATATGATGAACAAGACTTGGGAGCTAGCAAAGATTCCGGATGACTGTATTGGCACAGACTTTTTCAAATGATGTGAAATTTTTATGCCATAAAAGAAATTATGTGCATATAAAGCCACTTAGCAGTTGAGTGATAAGGATTCAACGACAGGATTAAGGATAATACATCATGTAGGTCTGCCACCAGGCCGCACTACAGTGATGCTGCAAGCTGCACCTAGGCAAGATAAATGCGGAAAAGAAGTTACCTGCTAGTTTGACAGTTTAGGCTGTGAATAAGACGCGCTGATCAATCTGCTACACGCGTGATGCAAAGGGTCATTAACAACGCAGTTGAGCCCACGCATCCAAAATTTTCACCAAATTGCAGCTGAAAATTGAAATAAAAGCCACTGAAATCAGACAAAATGAAATATCAGCATGTCAAAGCACCTCACTGATAATTGCTTCAAGGATACCCAAAAAAAAGAGACGAGCGTCTTGCAAACAAGGGTCAAGTACCAAGGGCGGTACACAGTGGTCTTTGGACTCATAAATGAAAATGAATTCAATATAGTATGCCAATTTAAAAACCGTGGAACCACACATTACAAACCAAATAAGAAGCTCAAGCTTCTGATTTAAGACACTTAAAGCAGTTTTCTCCACTACTTGATCAAACCAACAAAAATAGAGTGGCACAAAGTACGGCAATACGACTATTTTCAAGCTCAGCAACAGCTCCTTGCACATCATACTGTCTACACTAAAATATAATATCTTACAAAGTCACATTAGATATTCTTTGGCAATAGGCGTGTAAACAACGGAAAAAACTCTCAGTCTGCAAATACACTACGACCTTATTATATTCAATGAAAGCCTAGCAGTTGGATTCGGCACTGACAAAGCCTAACCTGAACAAGTTCAGGTATCGTGCACATTGACAAAGCCTAACATTACAAGTCTTCCTTCATTCAACGCAAAATCTTGGTGCGCTACAAAGAGCTAGAAAGCGAAGAATGCATCACTCTTCTCGCGCCCACAAAATCTAAACCTCCGACCTATAAACCCGATCCATCCCAAACCTATCAAATGAACAATTAACTCCGGTCGGACAAGTGAAGTTACTTCCTAATTTACATTGTAAGGTCTCTATTCTTCTTCTTATTATTCCATCAACCTAAATACTTCGTAATTTGAGAAGAGACTGTTGTTGCTCAAGCATTAGAGAGCACTACTTCAATCCTTAAGGCTGCCGGATTTTAAATGTTACAAAAATGACTTTATTATGAAAATAAAATAAATATTGGGCCTTGTACATTGCTTAATGAATTCTTCAAAACAACAAAAATAATGGTAACCACTTTTTCCGGTTTTCGAGAATAAAAAAATTGGTAACTGGAAACTCAAAAGGATCTCAAACAACACCTCTTTATTATTAGTGGAGTAACAATTTTGGGAAGTGACAATTAAAGTAGAAAGTAAAGAAACAATCAAATGTGGCAATGTGTGATGTGTCACCCACTTTGTGACACACATCGTCATCATATATTCTTTCTTTTTTTCTTCTTTGGAGTGACTGGGCAAATCAAATATTCTTTTCTTTTTAAAAAGTGAGACACATAATTCATACACTAGTTCACATTAAGGATTATGTACAAATGACAAAAGGTAGAAATATGGTTTGTTAGAATGCAATCTTATTGTTGTACGTACCAGAGTTTGTAGATTTTTTCGGTTTGAAGCCGGGCGTTGCCGTGAGACTTTTGGTGACTGCTATTGGTGATTAGCTGCAGCGGGAAGCAATTGATTTAGGAACTGTGTTTGTTTATTTATTTATTTTCTTTCTTTAGTTTTACAGCGGAGGTGGAAGGGGGTAAAATGGGAAAAAATTAAGTGAGAACTAAAGGGTGTGTTTTCGTCGGCTGGAATTATATGAAGTGAGGTGAAAAAAACTGAAGACAGTTATAATTATATATAAAACGAAACTGAACTGAACTTAAAAAAACTGAAAGATGTTAAACTGGACTAAACTGAAAAAAATTGAACTGTAGTATTACCGACGAACAAAACACATCCTAAATTCCCTAAGAGAGGGGAGAGGGGGAGGGGAATGAAAGAATTACCTAAGAACTTGTTTGGTTAGATGTGGGAACTAAATTCCTATGTATCCCTTACAAGTGTTTGAGTGGATATGAGCTCCAATAAGCATAAAAAGATAATTAAATCTTACCCCTTCATTACTTGTTGAATAAATCTAACCATTAAACAAAGTACTTGCATTTGCAAGTGATTTTAGGTAAAGGAGAGGATCCAAACTCATCAATTAGAACTTCCTAGGAATTGGTTGGTTGGTGTTTAATTTGACAAGGGAAGTAAAAATGGAAGGGAAGTGTTATAGGAAGTGTAAAGTTAACTACGGAAGCCAAGGTAAGCTACTTCTCAAGTGAGGTGGGAAGTAAAAGTTCCCAGGAAAGTAAATTCTCATGTCAATTGTTCAACCAAACAACACTACTATGATGCACTTCCTATGAAATTCAACTTCCCTACTCCTACATACTAACCAAACAACCTTTTAAGCTTTTTTTTTTAATGGTAAGGAGGCCCCTAGCATAAAAGAATTACTTAAGTACTCTTACCTTTCATTTACCCTAATTTGAAGGAAAATTAAGGTAAAATGATGAGAGTAAATGATAATAAAAAAGAGGTTATACGTGAATGATGAGAGTTACGACGAAGTAGTATCGAAGTGAGCTCTAGTAAGGGTGGAAGGAAATGACGACGGTGGTAAGTAAATCTATAATTCTAATTTCTAGAAACGTCTACGCACTACCTTTCTTGTGTGATGGAACGCGGGAAATAATTGTGGCTAGAGAGACTAGTGTGGGATGAAGTACTTAAGTTATTGGAATAGGGTAGGGTGAATTTTTGGACAACGAACAGGAAATAAACGGATATGGATCTTGATATTTGAGGTTTTTTTAAAGCTGTTTGTGGGAATTGGGATAAGATGCGAGTTAGGATGGGTTTTCGATTGAATTGAAATGCACTAAACAATTATCAAACACACCAAAGCGCAATAGATAAATATGAATTTAGTGTAATACCCCCTTCGTTTTTAAAAGTTCTTCCACTTTTGAGGAGTGCACACATTTTAAGAAAGTTGGAAAAAGACTAATTTACCCTCAACAAGTGGGTGAGTGAGAATGAGGGGTATGATAGTTGTGGTAATTTGGCTTAAGTACAAGGGGTAAATGAGTTATTTAGCCAAGAAAAAATAGAAAAGTGAAGAACTTTCAGAAACGGAGGGAATATAACCTAATTTTCAAACTCCCTCTGTTTCACAATTCACACTTTTCTTTTCGATTCGTTTCACAATCTTCTTCTACAGAGTATCTATTTTTGGATTGTATGTTACCATTTTGCCCTATAACTTTCTCTCCATCATAACCACCCAAACCAAAATCATTTTCCACAAAACCCTTAAACCCTTTCTCCACTTATAATATGAGGTTATTAGGAGGACCATGGTTGATTTTCTATTTATAATTTACTATCTTTTCTTTTAACTAGTTTTTTTTAGAAAAATAGTATTTTAAAATGTTTTTTAGAGTAATTCATACTTCAACCTTTATAGCCCATAATGATCCTGTGACATTAAGAAATATATAAAAATGTAAATTAAAATTTTCGCTATTGAATTGATGCATTTTATAATCCAAATTAAAATTGATGATTTAACGCAAGGTTATTTTTTTCAAAAAACATGTTGTATACCTTAATTATATCGTCCACGGCTATAAGGTCAAAGTAAGGATTCACGGCAATTTTTTGATTAGGAATTATTTTGGGATAACGGGCCGAAGAGTGGATTATTCATATCAGTTTTCCCATATCAAACTGTAAAATTAATTTTTTTGGCTTCACTCCAATTACATATGGAATGACCCGGGTCACACTTCGAGCGGTGGTGAATGAGTCTGCCAATGAGATCTTTACATACACCAACATTTGATCATTTTCAAATAAAGGGGGTGTACGGTGCAAGGTACACTCGGATGCAAGATATAATTTACCATAAAATTGATAGTTTAACCCAAGGTTTAATTATTCAAAAAACTCGTACATATTAATTAGATCATTTCGGCCTATAAGGTGTCAAGTATGAATTGTTATCAGTAATTTTTAAAGTTAGAATGAGTCGTGGACAATCGGCCGAATTAGAAATTACTCCCTATAATTTTTAGAGAATTTTGTAAGAAACTACCTACAACTTGGACCTATTTGCCAAAAACTACCTAGAAAGTTATTTTTTTTTGTAAGAAACTACCTATAAATAGCAAAAACTTTGTGAAGCTACCTGAAAAGACGATAACACCCTTGTCAATAATAACGTGCCTTGCAAGTGATGGTTTTTCCCTTTCTTATCTCCTTCCAGAAAAATTATATTTTAAATTCCAACGTTGTGTTTGTGCTCCGTCTTCTCAATTGAATTTCTTTTTCCATAATAAAAAAACCTCACTTACACTTAGTAAGGGTATTTTGGTCTTTTTAGACCATTTGACCAAGTTCTTGCTCTGTGTAGATAGTTTCTTACAAAAACAAATTTTTTAGGTAGTTTTTCGCAAATAGGCCAAAGTTGTAGATGGTTGGATACAAAATTCTCTAATTTTTATTTCTTTTTTATTTTCTTTATTTAACGTAGAATTGAGGTTTGGCAGAGCTTGTAATACAAAAGTCCCTCTTTCCAGTTTCCACCATCCGAGTCAGTCACAACTCACAAAAGACAACACCCAGTCACCCGCAGTCACAAATCACAATCACCGGTGTTACGTATTCCCAACTTCACAAGTTTCACAACAACATTCCATTCCACTCTCTCCCCTCACCGCAATAATGTCGAACCCAGCCTCCCCTCCAACTACTTCCGTCCCCGAAAACCGACAAGACACTTCCGTCCCTGAATCTCGCGAAGACTTCGGCAAACTCCTCCACGGGTAGGCCCCCCATCTCCCCTCCCCCCTTTTCCTTTCCTTTTTTTTTTAAAATCAAAACCTCATTCCTTTTTACAGATGCGAACATTACCGAAGACGGTGCAAAATTCGAGCCCCATGCTGTAACCGTGTCTTCCCTTGCCGTCATTGCCACAACGACGTCATGGTACGGAATTTTTACTGTTTATTATTTTTCATTTTTCTTTTTATTTGTTGTTGTTGTTGTTGTTGATTATTCTGTTTTTTTAACGAAGGGGTCGTTGAGTAACTTGAAGGAGAGGCACGAGATTGTACGACGTGATGTCAAGCAAGTGAGTAATTACTAGTAATTAATTCATTGATTAAACTACTTTTATTATTGTTGTTTAGTCATGTGATTATTATGATTCTTTATTTATTTATTTCTTTGCAGGTTATTTGTTCCATTTGTGACACTGAGCAACCGGTGAGTAGTTACTCACCTCTCTCATTTTCATTTATTTTTATTTTTATTTTTAGTTTATTTAAATGGATATCGTATTAAACCGTTTTTTCGCATTATTAAATGTAAGAGTTTCTCGAGATTAACTGAACTGAACTAAACCGAAGTGAACTTAAATGAATTTTGTAATAAATATATAACTAAACAATTGACCGGGAAAATAAGAACCTAAGAATTGTTTGTTGTAAAGTAAGTTGAATGTTCTTTGAGCGATACACGGGATTATGAATACCCTGGTATATAAGTTAGGGAGAGAGTAGTGAAACTTGAAGGGTGAAATGGAAATTGCAATATTAGCTTATGGATTCAATTAGGAAGTGGCTAATTGGTTGGGAGAACACGAGTGAGAAAGGAGGATTAGTGAATTAGGATTTAGGGAGTGGTTGGTCAAGCCTTAGTTTAGTTGGCATGGCGGTATTCTGTGTGCATTGTGGTTTGTGTTTGAATTGCGACGAGTTATGTGAGATGAGTAGTTGTTGTTGTTGCGTACATCCTGACCCTTGAGCACCCCCATTGAATGGCGATTTACACTTGGTTGTTGTTGTTATGTGAGCTGAGTAGTTATGGTATAACTGTGATATTTTTGGATTAGAAATTAGAATGTAATGAGGATATTAGACAGTGCTTGTTGACAAAAATATAAGAGCCGGAACTATTGTAGTAGATTTTGTAGTGAGTGTCATCGCTAATTTAGCTGGTGATTGTGACAGGTGGCAAAGGTCTGTACTAGTTGTGGAGTTAATATGGGAGAGTATTTCTGTGAGGTGTGCAAATTCTTTGATGACGAGGTACTTCCTTCGACCACTTTCTGTTTTGATTTCGAATTTTTGATTAACCAACTATGGATGTAACAACTGTCATTTTTTGTCTGTTCCTGACTTCGTGCTTGAATATATGATGTTTGTTCCTGTGCAGACTGATAGGAAGCAATTTCATTGTGATGACTGTGGGATTTGTAGGTGAGACCGTGAGACAGCTTTGTTTATTCCTGTTACTCTTGTTTCATTAATGTTATTGTGGGACTTTCCGGACTTCCTATGCAATTGAATCTGCATCCAATCTTTGATTTCAGGGTTGGTGGTCGTGATAACTTCTTTCATTGCCCTAAGTGTGGTATGCCTTCATACCCTCTCTTCTCTGTATTATACTCTGTAGTCCGTACCTCAAATAACTGGAGGGCATTATCGTGGTTGGTCCATTTGTGTAGTGTTCCACTTCTGTTTGGTTCCTATCGGTGTGCTCTGTACAACTCTTCATCATTTTGTACCCTGTATAGTTGATGTACCGGAATTAGTGTCAAAACCAATATGGATGATCGTAACATGTTCAAGAGATGACTGCTAAGGAAGTGAGTTTCGGGTGAAGTAAACTGTTGAAGTCTTTATTCTAATATCTAATTCCAAGTAACTGCATTAATTCTTGAGATTTGTGGGCATTGTATGACTCTTGACTCCACACAGGAGCCTAGAAGCATGTAAATGACACCAGTGCTTTTGTCAAGATTGAGTTCTTGTCGCTAATATTATATGCCCTACAATACTAGTGTGTGCGCATCTGCTCCGCTCCCTATCTGTTTAAGATACTGGTTCAGTAAACATTTCTCTTTTGAGCTACGGGACAGTGAGGGTTGCTTAAGGTCTTCATATGAGTTCATGTCAGTAAACCTATCTGCTTAAGGTTGCTTAACGCATGATTCACTTTTCTATCTAAAAAAAGGAAAATAGTAAACAATTTCTCCCTTAGAACTGAGTTGCTTGACAAATGTTGATTGACTGAATTTGGACTGGAGGACCACAAATCTTTCTGCACTTGGTATTTTCCAGTGTTTTAGGCTGCTGGTTTGCACAAGTTCTATTCTATTTTATTTATTCGTGGGCGACTCTTATATTGCAGCTGAACTAGCAAAAGTGTGCTGCGGGTTGTTTTAATATACAAATAATAGGAATCCGGAGCCTTCTTAAATGAGTTCTTTATTTGCAGGGTCTTGCTATTCCGTTGGTTTGCGTGATAATCACTCATGTGTGGAGAATGCTATGAAGAATTGTTGCCCTATTTGCTATGAGGTTTGATAATTTGAGCTTTTTGTACCAATGTATGTAATCTTTAAATGCTCTGAAAGATTTTGGTGTGTTGAACTGACTATATGTTGTTTTTGACAGTATCTGTTTGACTCGATTAAAGGCACAACAGTGATGCCATGTGGCCACACAATACACTTGGACTGCTACGAGGAGATGTTAAACCAGAGACAGTAATTTCTTTGTCTCTTCGTCATCTTCCCTTTTTTTTTGGTCATTGAAGTTATCCGGAGATGTATTTATTAATGATTCAAGGGCCTTAAACTCTCAAAGAAGAAAGAAAAAAAAACTCAATAAGTTGCACAGAACAGAAACAACACAAGATCAAATTTAGGTCTTTTTGAAAGAAGATGAATTAACGTGACAGAATCCTTGTTGTACTTCAGTACTTGAAACAATTGCTTCACTTAAGCAAACCTAGTATTTTCTCATTTCCTTTGATACTTGCTTTATGTCCATGACAGCTGGGCCAAATTTCTATGTGCTCTAAGGCCGCTAAGGCTAGTTTATTTTAGCTGGTTTAATTTTCTCATCTCCATGTTGCAAACTGAACCAAATGACGACCAAAAATTTCGATTCAGCTTTGTCTTGTAAGTTGTGAGATTCCGTATATGTCCAGGATTCTGCAGTAGAATTTGCACTTAGTTTTTATTTTGGCTCATGACAATAGTTAACGAATGATATGAATGTCTTCCTGTTGTGCAAATAATTTAAGCTATGAATCTTTTGAACAATGTAATGATAATGATTCATTCTTTGGCTGTTAATTTGCTTGTTTCGCTAAAGATGCTGGTCGACCTTCATATAGTTCTTGTAAATCGATTGGAACCATATTATTGACTTAAAAATTCAATTTAATATACTTGTTGTGTCTCTATCCTGGAGAGCTGTTGATGAATTTGTGGGTTTCATCACTAGGTATCGCTGCCCTATGTGCTCAAAATCCTGTTTTGACATGTCACGGAATTGGCAAAGAATTGATGAGGAGGTAAGTGATCTTAAATGATGCATATTTCAGTTTTTGATTGGATTTCATGTCCATTTGATGAGCCCAGATAATGTTTATTCCGGAGTACTAGTACTTACTGAGCTGTGCCTTGGGATACAATCAATAACAAAAAAAGTATTTTTCGTGGCTGATTAGTGATAATGATAATGTTTCATGGGAGGACAACAAAATTCTTGGAAATCTTTGGAACTTATGTAAAAGAGAATGTGTTGACCCATAGCATGGTCATGGGCTCATGTCCCATAGGTGGTGATGTTATTGCCTGTTGTGATAAGTGAACATAAACGTGACATTAGGTGGTTGATGCATGTTCTGACTGTACTATCACATTTAGGCTTGAGCTTATGCATGAGATATAGTGTGTTGGTCCTGCCCTGTTTGTTTAGAAGCACTCAGGTTAAGGCATGGGTATTGAACACCCCACCCCACTTCACTGAAAAAAAAGTGTTTGATTTAGAAAATGTTTCAATTCAAACCCATAGGCGTAAACCTCCCAAAATACTCATTTTAGATTCTTCTCAGTTGAGGGTTTCGCCAAAACCATAGATTCAGTTTTCATCCCCATAACCATTCCATACCCATAAGTCCGTAACTATAGTTGGGACCAACCAAGCGGGGCCATCATTGCTGTTGAAGTCTCTGGGCAGCTTGTGGTTGTGTGATGCTTTTCTTAGCATCCTAAGCATGTAGTTACTAGGAGTTATATTCTATTGAGGGCGTATTACATTTTTGTATAGAAGGAACTTCCATATTTGGCTTCTCAAGAGATTAATAAAAATAGAAGGAAGAGCGATAGAATGAAAGAAAAGGTTCAGACATTTGGTTCCCTGGAGTCTGCGCAGCCTGGATTTTGGTAGACATTTTTCCTTAACATGGGACGCAAGTGAAGATCGTACAAAATTTTGGGCTTCTGTTTATTATGAAGTTTTTAGCTTTAGTACTGCAAGAGTTAAGGGTGACAATCATAATGTAAAGTGCACGATGTTTGCTTGTAATAGTACTATGACGGATGAGACGAATGAAGGTGGAACTAGAATCGTGGTGGAAGAATGGGAGTCCAAGGGTTTTGGACTTATGGGTGAAACGGAGTCTGTTTTTTTCTAAGATAGAGGAAAAGTTGCGTACATCTTGAACCCCCCCACCCCCCCAGGGGATGGGGATTACACTAGGTTGTTGTTTTTATTGTTATTATATGGCATGTTTTTTTTTTTTGAGTTTATCATGGGTATGGTAGTGGAGGTTTGTCTTGTTAAAAGTTTTGTTCCTTGCTGTGGCGTTGGAATCCGGGACTCTCGGTATCAATAGGGCGATATCGTTGACGTGTCCTAATAACAAGCAGTCAAATGATCAGACTTGGACTGATCACAATTATTGCAATGATATTTTAAATTCTGAATTATTTTTTTGATAGAAGAATTCTGAAATTGGCTTTAGGGAGTAGTTCGGTTGTTATTTGAGGAAATTCTCTATAGCTAGCAGGCTGTGAGACTGTTTAGATTTTGTATATTCAAGTTCATGTCAAGTGAATGCTTGACTGCTTGAGACAAGAAGACTATAATACGGATGGTCATGGTGTTATTAGGAACGTTATTTGATATTTGGTTATTCGTACTTCACTTTCCACTGTATCAGTTTCTGCTACTTCACCTGAGTAGAGTACTCGCGATATGATTTTGGATTTTATTATGGTGGTGTACTTGAGATGAATGGTATCTTTCTTGGTGTTGCTGGATGTTTCCATTTTTTTTCCATGTTGGTTACATGGTGTCTCTTTGAACTCAAAGGATCATTAGGCTGAAAAGTGGAATCAAATTGATTTTTATTTTGTTGTTTTGTTGCAGATTCAAGCTGCCCCTATGCCAGCAGAATGTCGGTATGAGGTACAGCCCTCCTCTTCTTGTGCCTTGTGAAGTTGTGGTTGATTACTTGGTTTATGTTTGACCCGATTCCTATAGTTTATGGAAAGGGATATTTATCTGGGTGAATATATCAAAGAAGTGGATCAAATGAGAGGGATGTCATCAACCC
>ONZK01004166.1:48477-66894 GCA_900322385.1 Pharnaceum exiguum
GCCTATGGGTCAGTGCGTCTAGCAATACCTCTATGGGCCTGTAGCCTGTCTTACAACAGGTCTTCAAGAATAAGGGGAAAATTTGTTTGAACCCGTTTCATATATGAGACTGTGTAAGAGAGATTATTATGTAGAAGAGGGCCGGGATCACTATTGTATAGTTGATGGATTATTATTGTGTAGCCTAGAGGTTATTAATACACATATATGAAATGTTTTCACACATTTTGTGTTTTCATCATGGGCGGAAGGGGACGACGCATAGAAACCTTTCCTCCCCAAACTTCCTCGATTTAGGAATAGCTTTCTCGAGGGAGAGCTCCTTGAAAAACGTATTCTATATCTTTCTCTTAAAATTAAAGATAATCACAAATTATTGTTATTTTACAAATTTGTGTACCGTGTTTTCGTTGTCCATTAGTTGTAAACATTCTATACCCACGATTGTGAATTTTTGATATTGGCTCGATATTTTTTTATGTGACATATTTATAATTGCTATTACTAAACGGACAAATAAAACATATTTTTTTTCACAAAAAATACAATTAGGCTACTTAAATTTTCCTTTTTTCCCTTTGCTTCATGACTATGTGATACCAACCAAATTAAAGTTTTGTAAGAGGATTGATGTGACTACCTTCATCACCAAGTTGAATCTTCTTTTCATAAAGTATGACCATCTCCAAAATACTCAATAGGTAAGCGTTTTCATAAAGTCCGGCTATCTCTAAAGTACTCAATGGTTAAGCGTACTAACTGTGCAATGGTGTTAGGATGAGTGACAACCTTCTTAGAAGTCATGCATAGGGTGCGAGTGAATGAGGACAAGGGCATCTCGGACGACATGTGGTGGTATATATGATAGGTAAGGCCAATCCCTACAATTATATGGTGACCCTTGCTGTATAGGGCGGGGTGTTACGCGTTATTCTACTTCTTTTATTGTTTGATTTACATTTTCGAGGTATCAATTAAAATAGGCAACTAATTAAAGGGGGATATATGAAAAGAGAATGTTATAAAATTGAGAGATTTGAAAGAAAGAAGTAAGACAAGGGAATGAACAAAAAATTAAATTATGAAACATTCTATTCCTTTTAAAATTTGAAAATAAATTCGCTTGCACTCCTTTCCCTTTAGACTTTAGTTATTATTTTTCAATACTGGTTTTTTTTTTTTTAAAAAAACTAAAATTTCCAATGGAATAAAGGTGTATTGGCTATGACACTTGCTTAGGGTAAGTTTATCCCTACAACTAACTTGCAACTTTACACAAATTTCTATACATGGTTATCCCTACAACTTTATTACAACTCTTTTAAACTTTTCACATTTATTATCTCATCCAATTTTCAAGTATATTATTTTTTAAATTTTATTTGAATTGGTATAATTTCGAGAAGAAATAAAATAAAATAATGAACCAACATTAATGAAAGTTGCAATATGAATACTTCACAAATTTGTCAAAGTTGCATCATGATTATCCCTACAATTGTGGTAGCAACTCAATTGCAACCCACTAAACTTGTAGGGATAAACTTTCTCTTAAAAGAATAATTGAGAAACAAGTATAAATCTGAACTCCGAAAAATGAATAGTTCTAATCAACGGGGAAGTGGCAAATAGGCTTCTTACGTTTGCTGCAATGTGCAATAAGGCTCCTTACGTTTCAACTGTTGCAAACCACCTCCACAAGTTACCATGGATGTGCAAATTAACTCCCTTTCATTTTTTTACAAAAGAAATTAGGACAATAGCAATTTAAAAAATTACCAAAAATATTTAACTCTCTAAATACCAGATAATAATACGGTGTATACACTACATATCAAATACATACATGATACAAATACTTCCCCTGTAATAAAAAAGAAAGAAAAGATATTACATTCTCTTTCCACCTTTACCAAATACACTTTCACTGGGTCTTTTCTTCTTCGTATTCTATCGTCTTCCTCTGCAATTCTATAGTATCAGCTTTTACAAGAACAAATTGCACAAGATGACCCCATCGCATCACACTTGTAAGTTCAAGGTTTCCATCCAAGCATCCATTCCCCAGTTCGGTAAGAGCAGAAGTTTTTCCCTCTGAATTTTCTGTTGAGATCAAGCTTCATCATCTAAAGGCAAAGTAAAAAATATTAGCTAAGAGTTTAACATATTTGCAGGTTGAGGAGAAAAGATTACATGCATAAAGTTCCATCTGATTCCCCTCAAAAAAAAAAAGTTCCATCTAATCTATCTGGACCCAATCCAATTCGGTAAGAGTGTAAACTAATCATTTGGGAATGTTCAAAGCGTGTGTAGTGAGACTGTGAGAGATTTGGATTGGCGGCGTGTTGATGTGGAAATGGTGGAGAAATGTAGGATCAGGGCATGAAGAGCATATGTTCTTCAGTTTCGTATTAGTGTACGTTGTTGCCCGTTAAAGACTATCAAATTTCTTTTTTCTTTTTGCTGTGTGAGTGGTGTACGTACACTTTTACGAATTTGTATTTTGAAAAGTGTAGAGTGTATTTTTAAGGTATTTAGAGAGTTAAATGTTTTTGGTAATTTTTTAAATTGCTATTGTCCTAATTTCTTTTGTAAAAAAATGAAAGGGAGTTAATTTGCACATTCATGGTAACTTGTGGAGGTGATTTGCAACGGTTGAAACATAAGGAGCCTTATTGCACAACTTCAATTCTAACCTCAAATTAGCCATAATTAACTTTTTTACAGTAAGTTTTTGGTACACCGGGTGTACGGGTACACCTTGTGGATTTATGAATAATTACAAAGAGACTGACTAGTGGCATTAAAAATGTGACTAATGATATTTTTGTAATACTTATAAATCCAAAAGGTGTACCCGTACACCCGGTGTACCTAAAAATTGGAATCTTTTTTAACGTCTTTGTAGCCTGCACATGCCTATATAACTTGATATAGAGCAAGAATTCAATTAGCAAATTCTTGATGTCATTCATACCCTTGCAGCACCAAATTGATAATTGGTCACGCTTTATCTTTGATCTACATAAATAAAATGCTACGATATCATGGAGACTAGAAGCCAATCCTCATAAATCGAATACGACCAGTGTATTATGTATATTCGATTTATGATAATTTCATATCATGTTAAGTCGCTAAGATAAAGCGTGACCAATCATTATGATATTCTCATATCATGCTAATATACCAAATTGATAATTTCATATCATGCTAAGATATCTTTGATCCCAACCGCTCTACTAGCTAGTGTATGTAATACGGAGTATTATGTATCAAACTTTTTCAAATATTGGGTGTGATATGCATTAGGATATTTTAAATTTGCGTTTGTTTGTGTTGTCATTTGTAATACGGAGTATTATGTACGAGCGACTGTTAATTAAATGGGAAATATCCCCTTGTCATGCATCTATTAAATGGGAAATATCCCCTTGTCATGCATCTATTGTATGGATGCAAGAACAAAACACTAAGCAATGAAAGTGCACACAGCTAGCAACCAGAAGGAGTTCTTCACTTTCAAAACTACTCTTAACAAATCAAACCGTGTAAAGAAGTGCTTGAACATCAAGCAAACAAAGGTCCTTATGAAAGTTTTTGTCTTTTCTGATTTTTTCTTCTTTTCCGTTCTTTCTTTTTTTTTTTTTGTTTGAGGCATGATTGTCTCACGTCACGTCTTTTGGGGTTAGGTTGAAGCCATTTAACTATGAGTTGGAAACTCCATCAAAAAAAGAACAGGATATCAAAAAGTAAAGGATTTATAAAAATCGTCTTGGCAACATGCTATAACTAGAAATCGCCTCCAATTAGCCAATGATCGATGGAAAATTCGTTTTCATAAGTGCTTTTAAAAGAAAGATAACCAAATAAACCAAGACGCAAAATCTTGATGGTGATGATACAAAACAATCAATAATTGGCTCAATTTTTGTCTTGCTAGGTTTGCCATTCGTTACTTGTTCAGACTTTTGGTATACCACCATATTAATTGGGTGGCGCTAACACGGACATAAATAAACCTAATAGATGATGATTAATTGGGTGGCGCTAACACGGACATAAATAAACCTAATAGATGATGATGATGTTGTTGTTGTGTGCATGGTAAATTTATGTTGTTAAAAAAAAACACTCATAATCAAATCTTAGTCATACTGTATAGTTATGTTTTTGGCCAATTTAACCTTCTTATTAACATCAATAAGGTTATATACGACCTATTTAGAAGTAGGGGTGTTAAACGAGTCGAAGCTCGACGGGCCGGAAAACATGAGGCTCGGACTCGGCTCGTTTTAAACTCGAGTTGGGCTCGATTCGGACAATCTACTTTTTTTAAAAAAAATATGTTAATATAATTTTAAAAATATACTAGATAATATATTACTAAAATTTTGTTTTTTTAATAATTAAATATTAACTTAAATTTGACTTACATCACTTATTTCTCAATTACAAATATTTATAGAACACATAAAAAATAATAAAATAACAAGACGAGCCAAAACGAGTCGAGCCGAGTCACATTATCGTCGACCGAGCTCGAGTCGATCTTTGACCGAGCTGAGCCTGAGGGCTCACCGAGACAGCTCAGTTCGTTTACACCCCTAGTTAGGAGACACTAAATTACATGTAATATTAATGACATATACACCTAGCCCAATACTCCTCTTCAAGTTGAACCATGTATATTTACACAACTTGCCAAGTAAATATGAAAACTACCCTTGATCCTACTACTAAGTAAAAGTATCTGTAAGTTATCGAACATAAGCAAAAGAAATAAGCCACTAAGCTTCTCCTGAACATAGTAAGCTTCTTCCGAACAAAGTAATAATCGATATCAACATGTTTTGTACAACTGTGAAAAGCCAGAGTGTTAGCAATATGCCATAATGGCTACGCAGATAGTTTTCGGTTGGCTTTACCGTTCAAGAAATTGTAGTCGCTTTTTTTGTTTTTATTTCTTTTAAAAATGTTGTAGAAATTCTAATAAGGTAAAGCATTTTAGGATCGTGGTGAGCGAAATAGCTAATTCAATCTCGATCGTTCATGATTAATTAACGCATCATTACCTCATAGTTATAAGTTATTATGGCAAGACATAATGTTATTAGCGTAGGAGTCTAGATTTTCTTGTGAGGAGATCGTTGATCCGTTGAACTGTACCTTAGCTTGTAGTACATTATTACCTGATGATCAACCAGAAACGACAAAACATAAATGGAAACTTAACAAATGGCTACATACTAGTGTAGGCAGATTGATGATAATTGGAAGGCGATAAACGGAAATTGATGAAAAAACTATAGAAGGGAAACCTTAAACAAAATGCACTCCGGGTTCACATTTTCTCAAGCTGCAAGATGAACTCTTCCAATCATTTGCAGTAACTAACGACCATGCTTTTATACTTTTTGGACACTTGTTCTGTTGAAAAGGGACGGTGTACTAACAAATTAGTCCCGTTGTGGATGGTATGGGAATTCTTATTGGTCTATACGAAAGCTTTTCGTTTAACCAAAACTACCATATCACATAGGAATTTCTTCTCGAAAAGACCTGTGCAAAGTGTGTGTTGACTGCCTGACTCTGTTGGCATCGATCATTCTCTACCCTAAAGTACGATTGTCAAAAACAGATTTAGCTCCGTACGTAAGCATGTTTTGATCTGGAAACAGTCTCTCGACTTTTCAAGGTAAGGCTGCGTACACCAGACTCCCTCATTACCCCATTTGAGATGGGATTCGGCTCAGCCGTTGTTGTTGTTGTTGTTCTTCTTGTTGTTGTACATAAGCATGCTTGAAGGGCATGTTCTCCCAAACTATAAAGACTGAACTGAAATAAATTTAACTTAACAAACTTTTTGCTTAATTATTTTGACATACATTTTTTTAGAACCCTATCTATTGGGCTTTTATTAAAGTACTTAGTGAGACCTTTACAATGATACAAAGAACTACAATTGTATATCGATTTCAAAACTTCTTGCGATCGAAAGAAACAATCGAGCTGAACTGGACTGAGCCGAAAGTAACCGAATTGAACTGAACTAAAGTTTTTAAAAATTGGGGAGAACATGGCTTTTGTACACCAAAAGCTTTGGAGGTGTGGGGGGAGGTTGTGTTAAAGATTTATTTACTGCCTTTGGAAATTATGTGACTTTGAATGCTGTGGAAATTATTGGTCATAATAGGAAAGATATCCTCAAGAGACTACAGGATTACAATTGTTTTAAAATCTATATCTTTTTAATTCGTGTCCAGTTATTTTTAATAAAACAGAAAATTTTATATGAATCGGTTTTATATATGAAACGGGGTCATTAATGGCAATCGAAGGGTCACTAACGCCCATTGATGAAGTCATTAGTCAACCTTTTTCAGTCATTAAAACTCAAATATTTCACAATTTTTTTTGTGTTAATATAATTATTTATTTGTTCACCAGTAATGGATTTTGACAGCGCTGATCGGTTAAACTAACTTAACCCAAACATTTATGTATTTTCACCCAAAAAAAAAACATTTATGTATTGATCGAGGCTTGAGGATATACTCATTACCATCTTTTCAACTTTGAACAATTTAGTCCAAAATAATTTGTCTAGATCAAAATTTTTTAGTTGAAACAAATTCAATTCCGTGGAGGTCCAAATAGTTAATTTCAGATTTATAAAAGTAGTGGGTTATTTTTTGTTGTTGTTACAAATTATTATTATTATTGACAATTATGTCAATTATCATTGTCATTTTTTATGGTGGATTACCCTCGGTGTACACGTACGGTACGTGTACCTAAGAATAAACACCACGGAAAATGGTTTGAGATTTTAATAAAGTGTTTTAATAATTAATTTTTTTATAAAAAATAACATTTTTTTAAATTAGGTTCTATAAGTACGTAGCAGCAATATGTAACGGTGACGACAACCAACACTAGTAGGAGCAGTAGCAATAGTTAATTCAAACCATTTTATTTGAGATTTTTTTAAATCAATTCAATTATAAGAAACATAGTTAAGTCCATGTTACCTGGCCTAAAAATAGTCCTATAGAACTCAAAACGATTATTTTAAGTTCCGTTCAATTCATATCTAAACAATTCAAACCGAATCTTGTTAGATTGAAGTTCGAAAATCTAATAAGCATTTGTTTTACAATTTTGACAAATTTATAGATTACTTGTGAATTATTTCAAAAAACATGCTTTTACATTTTTTTTGACTAATCTTACCTGTAACTTAATTTATCAAAATACCAAACATTTCAAAAATATTTTTAAGAAAAACATAGTTTTTTCCCAATATAATGGTGGTTCGGGTAATAGAGATGCTATATATATTATCTTTTGAAGATATAAGAGCAAGGTCAAGTTTTAAATGTTATATTGATACATTGATTTATTTAAACTTAGCCTGTGAGAGTTAAATAAATTAATTGTTGTTCATAATAATCATTTTCATTCGATCTCAAACTTGTACAATACAGTAATGCATCTAAAGAACCTAGTCACATCATACGTACATCAGTACGTGCAACCCTTCCGAAGTTGAGCCTCTAAACTTCACCTCCCGAAGAAGCATTTTAATGGAACCCGAGAGCATTCCTGAGAGAAACCCTACCTCCTCCCAAGAGGAGATTGACCAATTGATTCGCTCAAATAAAAAACGAATACGAAGCACAAATGAACCCCATCAAACTGAAGATCATGTCGAACTCATGGGATCAGCATCACAACCAACACCATCACAAGTTCCTGAAACCCCAAATCTCTTTAGCGCCCCGCGAGAGTACGAACTCACCAGAAATCCACCCGTCTCATTCAGAGACATGGTCACAGGAGGTAGAAGTAATCACAGTGACGTCTTTGCAAATCCATTATGGGAACTTGACGAGGATGACTCAGATCTTGATGATGATATACCTCCTGAGGATGATGATCCCACATGCCCTACAATAGTTTTAACTAAAGAGGAAAAAGCCACCCTTCGCAAGCCATGGAGACAGACTCTTATAGTTAAAATGTTTGAAAAGGGTATTGGCTACATGCAACTAAAGAAGAGACTAGAGAAAAAATGGGGCATTAAAGGATTTTTCACGCTCATTGATATAGGATGCGACTATTATGTGGCTCGCTTCTCAAGCGCCGAGGATTATCACCATGTCATGAATGAAGGCCCTTGGCTGCTAGGAGACAACTACGTTACCATTCGTAGATGGACTCCCAACTTTGTCCCAGATGAAGAACCGATACGCAAGCTCACAGCGTGGATCCAAATACCGAGACTGCCAGTGGAATATTTTGACAAAGCTTTCCTTCAGAAAATTGGTGACAAAATTGGTAAGGTTGTTAAGGTAGATAGAACCACAGAGGATGTTCTTAGAGGGCGTTACACACGTCTAAGTGTTGAAGTAGACCTGACTAAAGCTTTACTATCCAAGTTCCGATTAAATGAGCGAGTATGGAAAATCCAATATGAGGGGTTGAATTTAATTTGCTTTAAATGTGGCAAATTGGGGCATACAGCTGACACTTGTTCAGTATATCCCATGGAGAATTCTCAGCCTCCTCCAGGAAGACATGGTGTGGATGACCCTACGGTAGTTAGACCTCCTTGTCAACCAGAGGCTCTGGAGACATTTTGGCCCATGGATGCAAGTGAAAAGGACTACGAGACGTCGACCGCAACGCCAGCCTCAGACGAGAACTTCACATGACGACAACGAATCTGCTCCAAACAATGGCCAAGGTTCGAGGTCGAATAACGAAGCTGTACAACCAAACACAGCCCTGGGTTCTCGGTTCAATGCTCTGGAAAATCTTGAAAGCGAGGCAACAGAATATGCAGATCCTGTGGAAAATCAAATCTTGCCTAATTTCCCAATATTCTCGGCCAATAGAGGAAGAGGAGGCCTATCAAATAGAATTTCTACCGAGAGACCTTCCTCCTCAAGACGTCCACCAAGATATTCCTACCAACCCAGGACCAACCAAACACGCCAAACTATTAATCAACAACTCAGAACCACAAATACCCCACGGCCCAACCACACAGCCCAACCACACAGCCCCTGACCTAGCCCCATTCACGTTCAATAACCTAGCCTCCAACAGTCCCAATACCAACGACCAACAGCCAAACACTAGCCAAATACCCATACCACGCCAACCTCTACGACAAATCACAAACACTTTGACTGAACATCACAACCCTGCCACCCATGGGAAAGATTTCCACCTCAATGACCCTCCACCTCAAGAGCTTCATGACCCTGGAGCCGAGACAAATTGCACCCCAACCGTGCCTGGTGATGACCCCATGCTGGTCCAGGACGGTGCTGATAGAACTTATGACAATCTTGTCGGAGACTCAACAATAGGAAACATGGTGCATGATGGGACTGATGTCCCAATCGTGGCACAATGACCACTCTCCACCCATGGCCAATATCCCAATGAATAATATGTCGATGCAGAACAACAATTCCCAATCACCCATGAATATCATGGTTTGGAATACGCAAGGTGCTGCGAGTAAAGATTTTATGTCTGTTCTTTTAGAGCTCATCCGACTCCACAAGCCAACAATACTTGCTTTGGTGGAGACTTGGATAAGCGGTGATCATGAGTATGTAAGAAGATTGGCTACGAGGGCCAATTACGAGTAGAGGCACAGGGCCACAGTGGCGGAATATGGCTACTATGGCGGAAGGAAACTGTGATGATAAAACAAATCAGCATTTCATCTCAACATATTACAGTTCAGGTTGATAGACGGGATGAGGCTCCCTGGGTCTTCTCGGCTGTATATGCGAGTCCCAATCCTGCAAAAAGAACTGAATTCTGGAGAGATTCATCTGAGCTTGCGAAAAAGGTCGACAAACCTTGGCTTCTAGCAGGCGATTTCAACGAAACAAGTAGCATGATGGAAAGAAGGAACTGCACCCCGATGCTTGAACGGAGATGCAGGAATTTCAGTGATTGGATTGATGATAATCAATTGATAGATATGGGTTTTATAGGCCCACAATACACATGGAACAGAGGTAACGATCCGGAAAGGCGCAAGAGTGCCAGTCTGGACCGGGGTCTTTGTAATGTGGAATGGCGAGAAACCTACCCGGAAGCCTCGGTCAAGCATCTTTTGGCTAATAAATCTGATCATTGTCCGCTTTTAATTGGGTTAAATGGATTTGCACCTATTAACCCGTTTAACCGTCCTTTCCGGTTTCAAGCGGCATGGCTCCTCCATGAGGAATTCTAGGATTTTGTGGCATCAAAATGGGCAAACTCACAGCCACTACCAACTGCATTGTCGCTTCTAGCTGATGAATTGAAGACTTGGAATCATGAAGTTTTCGGAAATTTATTCTCTCGGAAAAGAAGATTATGGGCTAGACTTGAGGGGATTCAAAAGAGTCTAGCAAATAAACCAACGCGTGGACTAGTGTCGTTGGAAAGAGAGTTGAAAAAAGAGCTTGACGAAGTTCTAGAACAACTAAACGTGTTCTGGTTTCAGAAAGCAAGGACGGAGGCAATGCTTGATGGTGACCGTAACACAAGGTTTTTTCATGCGTCCACAGTGATTCGACGCAAGGTAAACCGCATTGAGGGTCTTCAAAATGCTGTGGGAGAGTGGATTTGGGACCCTGCTGAACTTCAAACCATGGTAGTGCGCTACTTCCGTGATCTTTATACAGATGATATTCAGCCAAACCACCCACACTCTTTACCTGCAGAATGCTTCCCTCGCATACAGGGAGAAGACTACAGTGACTTATTTAGGCCTTTCTCATTGGAAGAAGTTCGATCTGCACTCACCGGAATGAGCCCATTCAAGGCTCCGGGTCCAGATGGATACCATGCTGTCTTCTACCAACGGAACTGGTCAATGATAAGTAATGAGGTGGAAGATCTCGCACTAAATGCTCTGAACCACGCAATTGTTCCTGAGGTGATAAATGAGACTTTGTTAGTCCTCATTCCAAAAGTAGCTAACCCGCAGCTCGTGTCCCAGTTGCGCCCAATCAGTCTATGCAACGTGGCATTTAAGATGATCACAAAAGCAATTGTCAACCGCTTGAAACACATCATGCCAAAGGTGGTAGCTCCAACTCAAACAAGCTTTGTACCGGGGCGAAATATCACTGATAACATTGTTATAGCGAGAGAGGTTATGCACTCCATGCACAAGCCACACACGGCGCAAAAAATGATGGCTCTCAAAATTGATCTTGCTAAAGCATATGATAGAATCCGCTGGTCCTTCATACGTGAAACACTCATGGAAGTGGGACTACCATAAAACCTCATAGAAGTAATCATGTGTTGTATCTCCACAGCTTCGATGAAGGTATTATGGAACGGATCCTTGACGGAAACATTTAAGCCAACGCGTGGAGTAAGGCAGGGAGATCCCCTCTCGCCTTACATTTTTGTGCTTTGCATGGAAAGATTGTCCCATCTTATTAATGAGGCTATACAAATGGGTGCGTGGAAGCCGATACAAGCAAGTGTAGACGGCCCGCAACTATCCCACCTTTTCTTCGCTGATGACTTAGTCCTTTTTGCCGAGGCCTCAAATGCTCTGATTAATGTAATCAAAGGCTGCTTGGATAAGTTTTGCAGTGCTTCAGGCGAGAAAGTGAATTTTGACAAATCAAGCATATGCTTCTCAACCAATGTTACTCAAGGCGAAACTGATGAAATTACATTGTTGTCAGGAATGCAGCAAGCTGACGGCTTGGGTAAATATCTTGGTGTTCCTACCAAGATCGACCGCCTGCACGTTGCTGATTATCGGTACCTAATAGAGAAAGTGAATGCCAGACTCTCCTCTTGGCAGGGAAAGTACTTGTCTTTGGCTGGTAGAGTGACACTGGCTCAATCAGCTCTAAGCAGTATCCCCTACTACACTATGCAAACATCTCCTCTCCCGGACACAATTTGTGATGAGCTTGATAAGAAAACCAGAGCTTTTATATGGGGGAGCACTGAAGACCAAAGAAAGATCCATCTGGTGAACTGGGATACCCTTCTCAAGCCGAAAACAGCAGGAGGCCTAGGGCTGCGTTCGATGAGACAAGTAAACCTCGCATTCATGGCAAAACTTGGCTGGAGAGCATTGAGTGAACAGGATAGCATGTGGTCTCAAGTTATCCGGCACAAATATGCGAGTTGGAGATCAGATATTGACATCTTTCACACCAACAAAGGCGACTCTCAACTGTGGAAGGGTATAGTTGGCGCCAGGAAAGTGATTAAGCAAGGGGCGAGGGCGGTAATTGGAGATGGCCAACGCACCTTCTTCTGGCTCCACAACTGGGTGACAAACAATACCCTTGAAAAAGCAGCGATCATGCCCGTACCAGAGTCAGACATATCTCGAACTGTTGCTGAATATTGGGATGGCTACCAATGAAAATGGAGTGAATTTTCCCACTTGCTCCCAGAAGAGATACTACTGTCTATCTCTGCTCTTGAGGTCAGTCCATCTCCGAATGCTGATGACAGACTCACATGGGATGGAACTAATGCTGGAAATTTCTCAATTAAAAGCGCATTAGAGATCATCCGTAAAGATACTGATAGTACGAATGATGAACCAAAGGAGTGGGATGCAGTTTGGAAAGTTGATGCAACTCAGAGGGTAAGGTCATTCCTATGGCTAGCGATGCATGACAGCTTCCTCTCAAACGCAACTAAGGTCCGCAAACATATCTCCTCAAATCCATATTGCAAGGTATGCGGAGAGACCGAATCAAGCTTACATTTACTCCGTGACTGTCAAGAAGCTAGAAGCATATGGGATCGTATTATGCCCATTCGACTGCAGTCTACTTTCTACCACCTTGACCTGCATGAGTGGATACTGACAAATGTTCAATTCAGTAACTCCTGGGCACCCAAGTTTGCAAACGGTGTTTGGTGGATATGGAGGTGGCGTAATATTAGAGCATTTGGAGATCCAACAGACATTCCTCACATGAAACATGCTTTCATTCGTCAACGTGCTGTAGAATACTCAAATGCAAAGCAAGCCAGAGACAACAAACTGCTGGGAACTAATGTACGAACAACAATAGCTGTTAGCTGGTCACCTCCTTCTGCAGGTTGGACTAAATTAAATGTTGATGGAGTATCTAAAGGCAACCCTGGACGGGCAGGTGGGGGTGGCATCTTTCGCTCCCATACCAGTGCTTTCATTAGCGCGTTCACAGTAAAATTCGGACGCTGCAATGCACTTCATGCCGAGCTCCTATTGGCACTGAAAGGATTGCGGATTGCTCACAGTTTGAACTACAATTATTTGGAACTTGAAATGGACTCCAAAGCTGCAATTGAGCTGCTGAATGGGAACCCATGTCAGACCAGCCCCTTCTACTTTATTATCCAACAATGTCGCCAACTGATTCAAGCACCGGGCTGGGAAGTAAGGTGCAAGCATGTTTACCGGGAAGCGAACATGGCCGCTGATGGTTTGGCAAATCTTAGCCTCTCAGCTACTACTCAAGTCAGCCTCCTTGATGCTCCCCCACCCCAGCTTATGAACATCCTTATTGATGATGCTATTGGCCTTCAAAGGCCCCGTTGTATTCCAGCTTGAACTTTTTTAATAAAATAGGGGCATAATCCCCCCCTTCAAACCAAAAAAAAAAAAAGAACCTAGTCACATCATTATAATATGAACCCAAATATGTGCTATTGTGTTTGCCTGTTTTCGTTTTATGGTATATAAGTTTGGGATATGTGTTTATATATATGTTACGCCTTGTTTGGTAAGAGTATTTAGCATTAGCGTTTAATATTTTATAGTTGTAAGAATTCAGGGGCGTCCCGCAAATTTTGGGGCCCTGTTCAAAAACGAGCAAGGAGGCCCCAAAATATTTATGTAAATAACTAACGGTTTAATTTATCAAAATAATATTATTTGATATAGAAACTTATACATGCGGAGTTCAAAGAAGGCTTAGCTAGATGTTATTTTAAATATATTTAAAAAATTGAGTAATCATCTTTCCATTAATCCATATACACATGGACGGAATCTTAAAAACTAATTGTAGTTAGGAAATTTTGGGGGCCCTTTGATTGTAGGGGGCCTGTTCCATTGAGCACTTTGGCACATGCTAAAGGACGCCATTGTGTAAGATTATTTTTTATTGGTCAAAACTACTCTCTACTATGTTTGATAAATAGTAGCTTTGAGGGGCCATACTCTTCACAAAATGTTATTCACAACAGTTTTTTTACTATCCATCAACAATTTACACTGTAAAACTGCTAACTATTACCAAACAACTCATACCTGCTAACTGCTAGACGTACTAGTCAAACTTACTAACTGCTAACTACGAACTAATAACCACTAACTGCTCATGCTATCTCCCAAAGAAGGCTTTAGTGCGCTTTTATCTTCGAGTGTGAGTGTGAGTTTGTAGGTGTGGGTGTGTGCATTTTGTATGTTTGGATGATTGGGCGTGTGTGCGCACGTGTATATTGTTGTGTGTGAGTGTGTGTACTACTTCGAAATTTATTTCTGACAGAATAATATTAGAAGGTAGAAGTAGAATAGTATATTGATGTTGTTGTGTAGAACAGAAGGGGGAAGCCCCAATATATAGAATTACAATAGCTTATTTATCAAGTTAGGTATAAACTAAAGATACTAAATAATATCTTTACAATATTTATTTCCTAGTAGAGTACAATATCTCTAACACTCCCCCGCAAGCGTAGCGGCAGTAGAACGAACGCTACGATTGGACAGTAAGTAGAAACATCTTCACTGGATCTTCAATAGAAAAAATGGGTAGAAACGGCACAAGGCATAATAAACTATTGTAGAACCGGTGTAGTAGGAGAACCAAAGAAGGGACAGTGTAGAATAGAGAACAGCAGTAGTAGGAGAAAATAGGCAACACCAAAGTAGTAATAGAAGTAGTAGTAATAGTAGTAGAAGGAGTAGTAGTAGGAGTAAATAGAGTAGGAGGTAGTAAGTATTAGGAAGTAGTAGTACGTAGAAGGGGGTAAGTAGTAGACAGTAGTAGTAAGTAGTAATCACTTGCCCCAATCAGAGTCATCGTATTGGGGTCCAGAAAGCGTCTCACTAGTAGTTGTTTTATGAGAACTCAAAATATTTTTGAGAATAGCCCAATCATCAGCAGACAGAGGAGAATCAAAGGCAGAAGTAGCATAAGTAATGTCAACTTAAGAAGGGTAAGTATTGTCTATAGTAGTAGATAGTACGGGACTAATATGTAGAATTTGTATCTCCTTGCCATCATCAATCATATGAAAAAGGAGTAAAGGCCCCACGAAGAATATGAACTTATGAAGAGAATTAGAAAATAATAAGAAGTCATGATCAGGACCATCAAAATCAATAAGTATGAATATCGAACGACATAGCGAATAGAAGTAGAAAACAATAAGAATAAGCAATAGTAGTATGGCTAGTCGTTACGATGCAAGGCAAAGTAGAGAAAAACTGATCATCAACAACGGCAGAAAGTACTTTCAGATTTGCGCTCAAATAATACCGGGGTTGGGTAGAATTTATTTTGTCGTGTAGAAAAGAAAAAGAAGAAGAAGAATTTTGTAGGTAGTCCGGTGACGGCTATGTGCTAGGTCCGTCACCGGCTAGGCGGAAGCATGTTTAGGTCACTCAGAATCTAACTGCTCTTGATATCATGACAGAATAATATTAGAAGGTAGAAGTAGAATAGTATATTGATGTTGTTGTGTAGAACAGAAGGGGGAAGCCCCAATATATAGAATTACAATAGCTTATTTATCAAGCTAGGTATAAACTAAAGATACTAAATAATATCTTTACAATATTTATTTCCTAGTAGAGTACAATATCTCTAACAATTTCAATTTAGTTTTAAGCCAATCCCAACCCGTTTAGAATTAAGGTTAACGGTGTAGTTCAAATGTTTATTTATACAACGTTTGGAACATGCAGGTATGATTGGACCAAGATCATGATAAATTGATAATGTTTCTTGAAATGTATGTGGTTTAAGCTAGGCGCAACATTAGTATTTCATGAAATGCGGTAAATCTTTAATAATTTTATGCAAATCAATAGTAAAGATGTATTTTATTCAACTTAAATATCATAATAATCCCTTAGTTTTCATTTTACTTAAGTATTTTCTATATAAAAAAATTAGCAAAATTGGTTGCATAGCAAAACGATAATCGTTGAGTCAGACTAAAAGAATGAGTTAGCATGGGTGTAAAGGGGATTGCTTGAGTTTTTTTTTTTAAAAGGGGTACATGAAGGTTAGGAAGTCCTCCTCTCGAGGCTAAATCATAACCGATCAAAAAACAAATGTGAAGAAAGGGAACTATCCGTCGCCGGATCGAAAGAAGAGGTTGAAATTAAAGAATGACCTTGGCGCGCTATCCAATCAGCTGCATGATTGCCTTCCCGAAAAGTATGCTGAATTTTGTAGTTGGTGCATCGTTGTAGAAGAAAATGAACATCTCGTATAAGTGTGCTGATACTCCATGAATGGAATGCTAAACTGGCCCTTGAGAGCTTGAATGACGACCAAATTATCTCCCTCAATGTAAAAGTTATTGTAGCCTAAATGCAATGCTTCCTTTATTACATCACGAAGAGCTGTGGCTTCAGTTATAAGAACCAATGTATTTCCCAAGTTGGTGGCTTTCCCGGAAATGAAATTGCCGACATCATCTCGTATTAAAAAACATGCAGAAGAAGATGATGAGTTAGTTAGTTTTGACCCATTAAAATTAATTTTAACAAACCCTCGTGGAGGAGAGATCCATCTAATATTTCTAGTTTGGTTTCGACATTGAACACGGGTGGTTATGGATTAGGATTTAAGTCAAATTGTACACGTAAATTCCACTCTAAAAGTATAGATTTAGCCCTAATGATAATTCTTATATGAGAGAAAATTTTCTGCTTAAATAATCAATCATTTTATTCCTTTCATATACTCCAAAGAATATATACAAATTTTATTAAATTATAATCATGACGCTTAAGAAATTCTAACCATTGGACTATACCAAAATTTGTTGGATTAAAATATAACCAACCATCAATTAACAAAATATTCCATATTTTCTTGGCTTGTGGACACTGCAAAAAAAGATGATCCACGTCTTCCCCAAAAGTATGACATATTCAAATATGTCATGCTTGAATATGTCATACTTTGATTAGTGAGGAGCTTGAACATGTAACTGAAGTGCCTGTATGGGTCACTTTACCAAATCTGGATCCCTGTTTTTGGTCAATGAAGGCTCTTAGCAAGATAGCGAGTAAGCTAGGCACGCCAATGTTTGCTGACCAGTATACTACTAGTAAAAGTAAGATTTCATTTGCTAGAATACTGGTTCAGGTTGATGTGTCTAAGCCCTTGAAGATGGAGATTATTCTGTGCACCCCATTTGGCCAGAAATATGTTCAAAAAATTGAGTATGAATGGGTTCCCTTTTTCTATGAGTGTTCTCATAAATTGGGGCATGAATCAGCTAAGTGTAGGCTAAATAAAACAGCCTCAACTGCAGCTACTACTGTCTCCAAAGTTGTTGATGCAGAGGGCTTTGTTTCTGTCACTTCTCCTGCAAAGAGAGCTATTACTGTCAGTACAGAGAAGATTATTGCTCCAAATAGATATGATCTTGTCAGTAAGGAAGGCTTGGCTGCAGAAAATGATAGAGCTGCTTCTATTGCTGACAAACAGGCTACAGATATCTCTCAGAGTAAGGATAGTGTGTGTGATGCATTGAACAAAGGTGGGGGTCCTCTACCCCCCACTGATCAATGAATCTTCTTACCTGGAATTTAAGAGGTCTTAATGACCTCTTAAAGCAGCAAGACACTCAAAAGTGTCTTGTGCTTAATAAAATAGTTTTGGGTGCTCTAATTGAAACTAGGGTAAAAGAAAAAAATTCAAAAAAAAATTATGAAGAAGTTTAGAAATTTTGATTTTGCCACAAATTACTCTCATCATTATAATGGGAGAATTTGGGTATTTTGGAACCCAAATCTTGTTGATGTGCAGGTCATACAGGTATCATCACAAAGCATACACTGCTCTGTGTATAATAGAAGAACTGGTGTTTTTTTCTATGCTACTTTTGTTTATGCTCTGAATACTGGTGAAGCAAGAAGAGAATTATGGACTGAATTGTGTACATTGTCTTCTGCAATTTCTCTTCCTTGGATAGTTAGTGGTGATTTTAATGTTGTCAAGAACATTAATGAAAGAAGCAGTAAAACTCCATGTAACTGGCAGGATATCTCTAAGTTTAATGATTGTCTTCAGCAAACTTGCTTGGTTGATCTTCCTGCTCGTGGAGTCTTTCATACATGGTCTAATAATCAAGATGAAGCTACTAGGGTATCTTGCAAACTTGATCGAG
>ONZK01004168.1:31919-47768 GCA_900322385.1 Pharnaceum exiguum
GTTATAAAATATGCCCTAATCATCATATAAATCAGTGCAAAGAATAAATAAAATAAATAAATAAAATAAGAGAAGAGAGAAGGAATGAAGAAAAACTCTTTGCAATTGATGAATATTGATGGAGTCTTGTAGTCTTCTCCTTAAAATTGAATCAACAATGTCTAGCCCTAGTTCTAGAGAGAGAGTGTAAAGAAAGGGTTTTCTCTTTTATTTTCCTAATTAATTAAAAGGAAAAAGAAGAAAATAAAATAAAAAATAAAAGTCTAGCCACAACTACGTACAACGTGAAAAGGATAAAAATAAGTCTTCCAAAGACGCAACCTGCGTCTTTTTACGCGGGTACCCAGTGTAAAATTCTGCTCCTATTCTCCAGTGCATTGTACGTCATTTCTCCAACACAAAGACGCGGGCAAGTGTAAAAAGACGCGGGCAAGCTGCGTCTTCTCTCCAAGTCTTGTCTTTCGCTCCTATTATGCTCCAAACATCCATTGATCAACAATATGCTCTTTCTTCCTCAATATGCATCAAATCTACACAAAAGAGCACACAATACCTTGTATAATCATTTGGCATAAAAATCAACTCAATTGCACCCAAAAGTACAAAAGAGTTACAATATGAAGCACAAATCAATGGGGAAAACACCATATAAATATGCATAATATTCACTTATCAACTGCCTGCCCTGAATAACACCCTCCGGTTCCCTCTGTTTCTCACTAATCTTCCTCGCCAAAAACCATACTTGTCTCTACTCCATACTTGCAGTCTTTTTCCACACTGTTTAATACTATGCATAACACCTACCGGAGAGTTATTCCCATCATTCCACGTTTCTTGAATTAATTCTCCACACTCACTATCCTCAACCCGAAACTGCTCAAAACGAAGTTGTCTTCTTCGCCTACGATTCCCTGTGGAACATGTTGGCTTCAATTCCAAAAACACTGGATAATGGTCACCCTTAGCTACCACCAAAGTATGTATCACAGCTGTTGGAAACATATCAAACCACTCCCCAAACACCATCGCCCTATCCAACCGCTCCTCAACCCACTCATCATCATCCCTCCCATTATACCATGTAAATTTTGGACCTAGAAACGGTATATCCCTTAATGCACAATAATCAATAGCCTCCTTAAACCCCGCAAGCATCCAAATTTCCCTGAGTGATACACCTTCCTTTTCAGAGTTTTGCAAAATATCATTGCAATCCCCAATCATACACCATGGCAGAGAACTCTCCCTACTCAACCCTTTAATCATATTCCATACTTCTTTTCGTCTAGCCCGCTCAGGAAAGCCGTAGTAACCAGTAAGTCTCCACGGAGTTCCGCCATTACCATTAACAATATGTCAATATGATTTCTACTATACCCCCATACCTCCATATCCACATCATCATGCCACAAGAAACACAAGCCTCCAGATCTCCCACAACACTCTACAACAAAGTACCTCTAACCCAAACTTCTTGCAACCCCCTCACATCGTTCCCGTCTACACAAAGTTCTAATAAGAAAAACGATACTCGGCTTCCTTCGATCCACAATTGTGCGGAGATGCTGAATTGTCGACGGTTGCCGGAGTTTCAGTCGTATTTGTGTTTGGAGATGCGACAAAATTAGCATTAGAAGTGATACCAACCATCAGACTAGGATCGACACAGTTAACACCTGATATGTCTCCAGTATTATGATTAGCAGCAGAGTTTTGAGCCCCATTCGGATTCTGCCTTGAAATTTGGTTTATGGTTGGACCAGTCTGGTCTTCATTAACATTACTGTTATCGTCTAGGCCCAAAGCCCTCCTCCTTTTTTCAATAAAATTTTGGGCCAGATTTTGCGGTATATTCCCACCGCCCAAATCAAGTTACAGTTTTTTTTCATTTACTCGCCCCTCTCCTTTATATTCAAATATTGGATTAGACCACATCCCTCCACTTTCGCCTAAAATCACGCTCTTACCATAACCGTCACCCCCTTCTGAGAATAAACTACCCCCATATCCAACACCTCCGCCACGTCCACCACATCTTGCTGCTGGTGACCTTCTCAGCCACTTTTCTCCAAAGCCACTATGTCCGCCACCACCCCGACGCAATGGTGCCTTTAACCATGGCCCATACTGCACTCAAACTCTGCTACTTCTGGGAAATTTATCAACAACAGACAGGACCTTTCAAGATGACCCATTCGGCCACAAGTAAAGCAGAAATTTGCCAGGCGTTCATACTTGAAATGAATCCACATTGTTTTATTATTCGCAGTTGACAGCTTCATGCAGCGCTTCAATGGCTTACCAACATCCAGGACGACCCGCACATGGACATACATGCCATCTTCACAAAATTGAGGAGTTAAGTCCATATCAATAGTTCCACCCAGCCAATCGCCAATCTTTTTCACAAACTCAGTATTAATCCTCCGAGTAGGAATATCATACAAATGCACCCAAACTTTTGTGGTGGTCAGTTCAACCTTTGAAAATTGCTCCTCCTCACTCACCCTTCGCATAACCAGAAGACTTTGATCAAAATTCCACGGCTCCACATCCATGATTCAAACCATGTATGCTTTCGTAAAAAAATTAACAGATAAAATCTTTCTCCAATCTCCTTGACAAAAAAACACCTTCCTTAGGCCTCCACAACGCAGCCAGAGTACGTTTCAATGCTATAAAAGTTATAGATTTATCAGACAGAAGCTTACCCACAACCACCCTTGACGATCCCCCATTACTTGAGTTATTGCCCCTCCTCGTCTTCAATAATTAAACCCTTCTCCTCCTCCTCCGTTAAAGCCAACTGATCCCACATCTCGATGACATCGTCAAACTTTTCTGAGTAACTCGTCATTTTAGAGATTTTACAGGACTATATGATGTCTAATAGCAGTAGTGTCAGGTATAATTTTGTACCATCACACAATAAATGCAAGACAGGACAATAAGCACCGATGAGCACTATATAATATTTTATAAACTTAGAAATAAATCCTTAAGATTCGATCCAACACTTGCCACGATTGGAAGACAAAATAAACCAACCCTTGTTAGAATTGCATACCCAGATGCAAATATCAAGCCAATAGACCTGCACTGATGAATATCAGGTCAAGAGAGAGAGTGTAGTAGAGAGGTCTTTTATTGTGTAAAGAACAAGTGATTTACAATCTGTTTGTTGTTCTCTATATATAGAGTTTGTCACAATGTAAATGTAACTGCGTAAGATGTATGCTAGATTAAAACTAACCAATGAGCTGAAGCAGTTGTACCCAATATAAGCATCACAAATTCTCCCGCCATTCCTTCATTTAACACGCACGTGCTTGCCTCGTGACGTCTCTTGCTTCTCTACACCACAGCCAGCCTTGTACTTGATACATCAGACACATAGAATCCAATAGCCCCCCTCAAGTTGGAGGGTGTGTTGATGAAGACACCCCCAACTTGTTGAGTAGTGTGTGATGTTGAGGACCTGATAAGCTTTTCGTAAAGATGTCTGCAACTTGAATATGAGTTGGAACATGAGTAAGAGTAATGAGACCAGATTGTAACTTCTCTCGAACAAAATGGCAATCCAACTCAATATGCTTAGTCCGTTCGTGTTGAATTGGATTCTTAGCAATGTGGATAGCCGACAAACTATCACACTTTACATCCACGGGCACAATACTTGCAACACCAAGCTTAGCAAATAAACGAGTTAGCCAAGCTAACTCTGCAGTAACACGTCGAAGGGAGCGATATTCAGCCTCGGCAGAGGAAAAAGCTACTGTATGTTGCTTCTTTGACTTCCAAGAAATTGGACAAGAGCCAAAAAAGACTATGAATCCACTGATAGAACGTCGAGAAAACAGGCATGAAGCCCAGTCAGAATCACAGTAGGCTAAAAGTGTAGGAACAGGAGGAGGATAGATCAAAAGTCCTTGAGCAGGAGAAGATTTCACATAACGAAGGACATGCCTAGCAGCTTGCATATGACTATCACGGGGAGCATGCATAAACTGACTTAATAACTAAACTGAATAGGCAAGATCGGGTCGAGTATTGGTCAAGTAGTTTAGCTTACCAACTAAACGTCTATAGGATTCACAATTAGAAAGGAGAATGCCTTGATCAGGTCTCAATTTGAGATTTGCAGGAAGAGGGCATGTAACGGCAGGCTCAGTGCAAGAAAAATCTTCCAAAACCTCCAAAGCGAACTTGCATTGAGACATAACAACACCAGCACTTGTGTGAACAATTTTAATGCCAAGAAAAAAATGTAGCTCTCCTAAGTCCTTGATAGTGAACTTGTCATGCAGGTAAGAGTTTAAAAGTTGCATTTCCTTTTCATCATCACCAGTTAAAAGGATATCATCAACATAGACCGCTATGAAAACCACAGAATGAACTTGCTTCTTCGAGAATAAAGAGTAGTCGTTTTTAGAATGAACATATCCAAGAGCATGAAGGGTTGTAGATAATTTGGCATGCCACTGTCGAGAAGCCTGCCAAACTGATTTAAAGCCATGTTAACAAAAGCTTTGACAACAGGTATTGCGCCACCTTTTGAAGCCAGTAAATAAGTCCAAGAAGCTCTCGAAAAATCATCAACAATGGTTAATAAATACTTGTAACCATTATGAGTCGCTGGAGTGCAAGGCCCCCATATATCAATATGAATTAAAGCAAAAATATCAGTTGAATGCGTTACACTGTTTTGAAAAGACTTTATGTGCTGTCTTGACTTTGGACAAACAAGATATGGTACTGAATCACTTATTTGAACAGAAAATTTAGGAACTACTAATATAGACTGCATCTTCTTAAAAGGAATATGCCCAAGTCTTCGATGCCATAACCATGTGTCATCAGAGATTGTTGCAGTTGTTGTAGCATGAATAAGCGACTCTTGAACATTATTAGTTGTTGTATGTTCAACATCTTCCGCTTCAAAGTAATACAATCCACCTTGCACCTTTCCAAGAGATCTAGGCCTAGAAGGGCCCTCCATGATACACCCATGAGCAGAGAAATACACAAGGCACTGAAACTGTACTGTAAACTTGTTAATGGACAACAAGTTGTAGTGAAAAGATGGAACAAAAAGGACTTTTTCAAGCAACAAATCTTATGCAATTCTGACATTGCCCATTTGCTTCACCAAGACAAGAGATCCATTCGGTAAAGTAATGTGGAAAGGTGTAGGTATAGCCTTTATATCCTCAAACAACTCAAAAATGTAGCACATATGGTCACTAGCTCCAGTATCGATAATCCAAGTGTTCCTCTTTGAGTAAAATTGCATGCACAAATTTTATGATTTGAGTATGTCAATTTGCAAGAGAAATCTGATTTACCTGCACAATCAGTGATAGAACAATCACTATGAACAGCTCCAACAGATGCCATATTCACCGAACTTCCAGGAAAAACATTATGTGTTGATTGATGAGAGTTATTGAGAAAGAAACTCAATAGTCGATTGCACTGATCCTGTGACAAGCCAGACAAAGAAGAACCACCATTTGTAAAGAAGAATTAGTGTTCTGCATATCACTAACAGTTGATCCTCCTTCAACTTCATTTTGAAGGAAATAAGCTCCCTTCTTTGGTTTAGAACTAAAATTGTAGTAGTTGTTGGTGAAATTCCTTTGCTCCACAAGACAAAGAATTTCTTTGATCATTTGGATAACCAATGACCTTGAAACATTTACTGACATGATGCCCTAGTTTCTTGCAATGATCACAAGTGACAGTCGCTCGCTTATTCTGCTCAAACTTTCCTCTTCCATTCTGAGATATAAATCCGCCTCTGTAACTAGAACTGTGTGATGCATACCGTCTTTGATAACCATTTGATTGTGCAGCAAAAGAAGAGCCATCAACTCTAAATTGTGGAGACTTTGATATGTCTTGACCACTTTCTTGGTCAAGTAACAAACTGTGAGCATGAGATACGGAAGGTAAAGGCCTTTGTAACAATTTATTCCCTCTCTGGGCCTTGTAATCAGATTCAAACCTCTCAAAAACTGAATCAATTTCTTTTCTTCAATAAACCTCTTAATTGCATCTGCTGAACCACACGTACACTCAGGAATCGGATACATAGCATGTTGCTCATCCCAAAGTCTTTTAATCCTAGTGTAATATGTGGTCAAACTATCCGTCCCTTGCAAAATCTCATAAATGGACTTATGAATATTATACAACTCATTTCCATTAGCCTGACCAAAACGATCTTCAAGGTCATCCCACATTTGCTTTGCAGTATCAAAGTACATTATGCTGTCATATATTGAGTTGTCTACAAAATTTTGAAGCCACATACACACCAAATCATTTGCCCTCACCCATTGACATAGTAAGGGAGAACCATCATGAGGTTTATGACAACCACCAGTAAGAAAACCGGTTTTGTTTTTAGCAGAAATTGCTCTAGAAAAGGCTCTCTTCCAACCCTTAAAACCACTGCCATCAAACACCTTAGTCATCAAATTTAGGTTCGTAGCATCACTTGGATGTATGAAGTATTCACTATAGGGATCAATAGTCACAGAATTTGCAGGGGTACCCATGATTATGATTCAAGAGCAACAAGAATAAAAGTCTAATTTGCAAGGGCCTTTTATCAAACAGTCGATATGCAACCAAAAAATTTGCTCAAAACTGAAAAAAATCAAGAGTTGGGTCAAGAAATCACTCACAGAACCTTTGATGACGTGAATGTATATAACAAGATCGATAAAAGCTCTGATACCATGTTAGAATTGCATACCCAGATGCAAATATCAAGCCAATAAACTTGCACTGATGAATATCACGTCAAGAGAGAGAGTGTAATAGAGAGGTCTTTTATTGTGTAAAGAAGAAGTGATTTATAATCTGTTTGTTGTTCTCTATATACAGAGTTTGTCACAATGTAATTCTAACTGCGTAAGATGTAAACTAGATTTAAACTAACTAATGAGCTGAAGCAGTTGTACCCAATATAAGCATGACAAATTCTCCCGCCATTCTTTCATTTAACACTCACGTGCTTGCCTCGTTACGTCTCCTGCTTCTCTACACCACAACCAGCCTTGTCCTTGATACATCAGGCACATAAATCCAACAACCCTCTCACGATACCTTCATACTAAAAAATATATGGAGAGACACGATCGTTCAAATGTTTAGGTGAAAATTTTAGAGAGAGAAAATTTTGTAGAGAAAATAAGAAAAGTTAATTAATTCAATTATTCAACTAGTCATGGTACTGGTCAAGGTAGGCTGGGAAAGAGAGCATTGATGGTGGAAATTTATAGCATGAGTAATATAATCAACTTGATTGTTGCTGGAAAGGGAATTGGATAGGGTTTTGGAGGGAAAGATCCCACGTGTAAATTTTTGATAAAAAGTCGCATTTACCCTTAAATTTAACAGTCAACCCTTATACTTAACAGTCAAACCACTAAAAAGCTAACGGCACCAAACCTCAGGTCACCAAAAAAATAATATCCAAACCTCGGGACACCAATCCACAATTGGGCCAAACCTTAGGGCACCAAAATGTAAAATATCCTAAAAATAACCCCGGGGAAAGAAAATATTAACATACAACCCCCTTTAATTGAGAAAAATTATTAGTTGTATTTTTTTGATTGATCGAAGCAGCTCTGTATAATTTCCTTTTTTGGTGATGTGTAAATTGATTTCTTTAGTTAACCTTTTTAAAAATAAAATTATAAGAAAAATAACAAGAAAAAAGAAAACAAAATAAAACAGGCGCCATTCTTGACTTGTAACACATGCGTAATTGGCTGAAAACAATATGGACTCTTTGTCCAATCAGTCTAAAAAGCTACAAACCATTCCAATTTTTAGGGAATGAAATTTGATCCAGGCCATCCCTCCCCTTTTTTTTACAATCAATCAATCATAGTCAATCAATCAATCAATATCAATCTATAATCTATAGAGGAACTTTTTCCTCAGTATACAATGCACCACCTAATTTGCCTTGTCAAATTTTTTAATTTTCTTAGAAATAAATTCAAAAAGAAATTCAATATGTGATTTTCTAAAAAAGAGAAACTCAAAAAGAAAGTCAATATAAATATTAAAAGTTTGAATTTATATATGGCAACTATATATAAACAATCTCTTTTAGTAAATAATTAACTTTGTGTATCACTATTTATATAACTGGATATACCTCGAAAAAACCATTCAAACAAGATCCATATGCACAATACTTTTACTTATCTATTTGTTATTTGTATGGAGGGATTGTTCAGACTGCTTAGAAGATTATTTTTGGAGAAGCAATTCAGTTATCATCCCAAATGTACAAAACTAAAGATGAACCATCTTATTATTTGCTAATGATCTATTAGTTTTTACTCGTGGAGATGTTCCATCTGTTTGTCATGTTGTTGATGCCTTCCAAGTTACAATGCTTTACAACTATCTTTGGCTTATAATGAATGAAATGGAATTTGATATATAATTCGGTGGTGTTCATCAAACTGTGAAGGATGATATTCTAAAAGTCTTTGGCTTCTCTAACGGGTTTTACCTTTCAAATATCTTTGCCTCTCTTCTCTAACTGCATCAGTTTGTCAAACTATCAACCTTTACTGGATAAGTTAACATCATAAGATGTGTGCTCCCTGGGATAACTCTATGCTATCACATGGAAGTAAGGTGCAACTTATGTACTTTGTATTTTTTGGCATTCTTAGTTTCCGAGGAGAATGTATTTCATGATATAACTACCCTATCACTCAATGAGTACATGGCCTTAGATAGAAGTTCTTGGAGAATGAGGAATAGTACATGGCCTATAAGGACTTGGTGAGTCTAGTGTTTCGGTTGTTCATGTTGTTGTGTTCGCACTCATATGGTAGTTGTCGTCTTGCGTGCAATTTTTTGTGTTTTACATGTGCTTTACTTATGCGTTATTGAGGCTTTGCATGTCTATCCGTGACTTATATCTTTATGGTTATATTTTTTTCTAACGATTTTTCACTGGAGGTATAAATGTGTTTATGGGTACAATTGGTTTCTAACGATTTCTCATTGCAGGAACAAAGAGGTTCTCATAAAGGGACTGAGTTGGTCATTCTAGAAACAGTACCCCATCCGAGATGGGATTTTAGACTAAGACGTTGTTGTTGTAATTCTGAGGCTCGGGGCTAGGGATGTAAATGGATGGGATATGGATCGGGTGGAGCTTCACCCGCCTCCATCCACCAATTTTTTTTCACCATCCGCTCCATCCATCACCCGCCAAATCCATCATCCACACCCGTCCATTCGTTCACCCGCGGGTGAACGGGTGAAATTGGGTTTTAAACGGGTGTTCAACAATTTCAGATTTTATAACTCCAAATTAACAAGTATTTATCAAATATATATCAAAGTAAACAATACTTAAATGAATTCTCAAACAAAAACTATTCAAAGTATAGAAATGGATGGAAATATACTTTTTTAAAAAAGTTTATTACGTACTTTCTTTTTCTTTTTTTTGTCCGATTTTTTATTTATATATTTATATTCATAAACGGGTTCGCGGGTGCATCCGCGGGTGACATATGGTCACCCGAATCCGATCCATCCGTCACCCGATTCATCCATCATCCACTTCACCATCCATTTATTCGGGTTTTCATCCATTTAATCGGATCGGGTTAAGCGGGTATCCGCGGATTGGAGATCCATTGACATCCCTACTCGGGGCTGCTATTGCCAAAATCTATTATTTAAGAAATAGAGAAGGTGCAAAGAGCTGTTTTATGGGGATACATTGTTGGCACAAAAAGTATCGTGAGAAAGGATATGTTACTCTAGACAACATGGTGGTCTAGACATAAAAGAAATCCTAAGTTGGAACAAATCTCTAATTCTTAAAATCATATGGAGACTACTACAAAATCATAAGTCTACCAGGATCAAATGGGTTTCCAACTATGTCTTGAAAGGTGAAGAATTTTTGGCATCATGAATGTTAAAAAATGTGTCTTGGATCTTGTTGGAACAAGGAAGAAAAGAGTAAATAGATTTTAGAGAGGGAATGAATATTGTATTATGATTGTGTTGTGAGTTGATTGTGTAACACAAGTCTAGCATCCTTTATATAGGATTGTGGAGATGAACCTAGAAGGTAAACTGAAAAGACATACTTTAAATCTATGTCTATGACACTTCATCTTTCATCTTCCTAAGTTGTACCTAGTTATGTATCCAGACAATTAGATAATTCATCCCTTAAAGACTAGTTTCTAGAAAATTTTCATTCATTTAACACTCCTCCTTGAGATTTTTCGGTGAAAAAAAAACAATTGAATCTGAGAAACTCAACTCTGGTCTTTGGCAAAGCCTTGGTAAAAATATCAGCTAGTTGATGCTTTGTTAAGCAGTACACTAGTTTGACTTCCTTTGCTTGTTTTGCATCACGGACAACATGGAATTTTATTTTCATGTGCTCCGTTTTGCTGTGACAAACTGGATTCTTTGCGATTGCAATGGCTGGCTTGTTGTCAAAATTAACCTCAGCTCAGTAGGTTCACCTTCTTCAAGATTCATGGCTGCAAGAATTTTCCTCAACCAAATTACTTGGTTAACTGTTGCACATGTTGCTACATATTCAGCCTCGGCAGTGGACTAAGCTACAATCTCTTGCTTCTCTGAGATCCATGAAAATATTCCTGAACCAAATGAAAATGCATACCCTGAAGTGCTTTTCATGTCATCAACCGAGCCACCCCAATCGCTATCAGAATAAACAATCAACTTAGGGTCTGAACATGGTTGGAATAGTATACCATAATCAGTTGTACCACGCAAGTACCTAAGTACTCGTTTTGCAGTTCCCATGGGAGGAAGGAAAAGGGGGGTGGTGGCTTTCACGTGCAAAGTAGGCATGGGTACTTTGTGTATTAAAAATTAGAATTTGTCAAAACTATATAATTATAAAGGTCAACAAAATGTAAGGAAGTTCCTTACAAAAAATAAGGTTAAAGGAAGGTACAATTTTTTCAAAAAAAAAAAAATTTGAACTGAAGCTGCTGATGTGCTGAAGCGGAAAATTCTCCAGAGTACCCATCACTTACTAGAGGAAGCACATCACCTGAAGTTAGGGCCTCCAATTATTAGGAGGTCTTACCACAAAACATACCTAACGTTTTAACAATTTTGCAATTTCATACTCAACGTTTATTTACTTGCAAAAAAATACCCGGGCAAATGAAAAGATTAACGGGCAAATAGAGAAGTTAACTTCCGTTAACTTTGTTTACCCACATCACATGATTACGTGTGATAATTACATTTTTCATTTTTTAATGCAAATCTTACATTTATATAAAAGAGTTACGGTGAGAGAGAAAATATTAGCTCCCCACCCCCTTTAATAGGAAAAAAATAATAGGTGTAATTCAACTATTGGTTGGTTGTGCTTAGTTGGTGATGACATGTAAAAAAAAAGCCATGTAGATAACTGATATTTTAACTATATTTCGATTAATCCATAATTCATATGAAAACATTTATTTATGAAAAAAAAAGTTTAAGGTGTATTTGAAAGTTTAAGCAGGCAACAAATGATATTGT
The DNA here is from genome assembly GCA_900322385.1 of Pharnaceum exiguum. NCBI lineage: Eukaryota > Viridiplantae > Streptophyta > Magnoliopsida > Caryophyllales > Molluginaceae > Pharnaceum > Pharnaceum exiguum. Next base: position 43,506 of record ONZK01004168.1, read on the forward strand.
GTATTCGTTTAGCGATAATTTGGGAAAGAAACTATGACGATTCTCTTTTGATCATGTAGTATTTGAATTTGAGAGGACTCTTTGTTATCAATGGTAACAAAGAATTGCAACCAAAATCAAAACTGTCAAAAATCTCACCCCACTGTTACTGCTTTCTAAGATTTTCAAATTTTAAAAAAATGAGCTCCACCCCTATAGAAACACGCGTGCAAATTGGTGAATTTTGGCAAGAAAATCAAATAAATGAAACAGAATATCGACATTTAGAATCTTTCATAGCAAAATATAAGGAAAGAAATTTAACACCCCACACCGACTAAAATTCTGTGTAATCTTGATCAACAGTCATTGGTTACGATTCTATTGTCATCCATCCTAATCTCCGGGAGCTGATTTTTCCACATGGTTGATATGATGAATCCACACAAAAAAATTATAAGGACAAAATTACCCTTATGATATAATTCACAGTAACTGCAAAGAAACGTACATGATCCTTTTGTGTTAAAAGATTCCTTAGTGGGCCCCACGGAAATAGTCTTTTTTTAAAAACATATTTTTTATTTACAAAGTACCTTATTTTACTGTTTGCATATTTGTCTTTCAAACCATTAAGCCCTAATTTGACTAAAACGTAGTACTTCATCGACTCATCAATCCTCAATTTCATCTATACCAAGGGTGTGGCTTCTTTTGTCTGCCAACGAGTATTGTTACTGATTTTTACTTCAAACCCATTAATAGGTAAGTTTTTCTGTTTTATTTCAATCTTTTTTGCTTTAGTTTTTTTCATATTCACCTATTACTGTTGTACTTTTTAATTTCGTTTTCAAACGGGACATGCTTATACGTTCTTTCAAGACTAGTTCTTTTTTGATTGTTTATTTTTATATATGTATTATTATCGTACATATTTTGTAAAATCTATTTAATTCTTCTTTTTGATCATTATTTGTTGTATATAATATTGTAGGAGTTAATGGCATATATAACTGAGAATGAACTACTCAACGGAAAATTTTTGTCACGTGATGAACTTGAAGAAGAAGTGAAACGCTTTTATACAACAAAGGGGTATGCTTTGTCCGTCAGATCCTCTAAAAAAGATCAGTTTGTTGATTTGAGTTGTGATAGAAGTGGAAGTTATAGAGCTAGGTCAAATGTTCCGATTGAACTTAGAAAAAAAGTGTCAAGCACAAGACTTACTAATTGTCCATTTAAGATTTCTGGAAAGAGATTAGAAGGTGGTTCATGGGTACTTGTCTTGAGAAATAATTCTCATAATCACGAACCTTCTTTAGATATGTCTGGGCATCCCTCTTGTCGTCGCTTATCGAAAAAAGAAACTGAACAGGTTGCAAACATGACTGCGGCAGGTGTTTCACCTAGGCATATTTTGCTTTCTTTAAGAGAAAACAACCCTTACCTGGATGCAATATCTAGAACCGTGTACAATGTGAAGGCTAAGATTAAAAAGGAGAAATTGTGTGGTCGTACTCCAATTCAAGCTCTTTTTGAAGAATTAGAAGAAGGGGGATTTGACTTTAAATACTTGAAAGATGACAATGACTATTTGACTCATGTCTTTTTTGTCCATCCAAAATCAATCACTTTGGCTAGAACTTTCTCCACTGTGTTTGTCATGGATTGCACATACAAGACTAATAGGTTTGGTATGCCATTGTTAGACATCATAGGTATGTCGAGTTTCAACAAGTCTTTCTATTCTGGTTTCGCTTTTTTAAGACACGAGACAACGGAAGATTATGTTTGGGCTTTGGAACAATTTCGTAATGTGTTGGGTATTGATTGTGAGCCTGATGTCATTGTTTCGGATCGAGAGTCCGCTTTAATGAGTGCCATCAAAGTTGTTTTTCCTAACACTCGTCATCTTTTATGTGTGTGGCACATTGAGAAAAATATTGTAACTAATTGTAAAGAACACTTCAAAGAGGATGAGGATTGGGAATTTTTCATGTCTATGTGGAGGGCAATTATGTATGCTGAAACAGAAGTATGTTATGATGAAACTTGGGATCTTTTTAAAGCCTTATATGCTAGTAAGACTTATGTCATTTCCTATATTAAAACTACGTGGCTTTCAGAAAAAGAAAAGTTTATTAGTGCTTGGACCGAACAATACACCCATTTTGGCAACCGTGCATCGTCTAGAGCAGAGGGTGCCCATTCTAAGTTAAAAAAGTATCTTCAAGTTTCAACTGGAGACCTTCATCAGGTCAAGAATAAGATTTGTCTTGCTATTGAGAATGAGTATAAGGAGATCAAGACTCAATTGGAGAGTGAAAGGCTTCGGACACCTCACAAATAACATATTCCTTACTTTAGTGAGCTCATAAATAATGTGTCAAATTTTGCATTGGCAAAATTACACGTGCAATTTGAGTTGGCTAAAAATAGGACATCAAAGCCTATGTGTAGCGGTCATTTTAAGGCAACTATGGGATTACCTTGTGCTCATGAGATGGTTGATTGGAAAGAATCTAGTTTGTCTTTGGATCTTGTACATCCTCAGTGGAGAATTGATACCAAAACTCTTACTTCTTTTACTTTAGAAAATCAAACTATGAAGAAGCTGATTTGGAGGAAATAAAATTATTGCTCGATAAATTGTTTGAGGTGTATAAAAAATGGCCTCGATTTCAAAGGTTGGAAGTGAAGAAGAAGATCTATCGATTGTTGAACATGGAAGAACAACTAATTCGTGCCCCAAAAGTTCAAACTCGCAAGAGGCGGAAGGTAAAAGCAAAGAAGGGAAAGGGATCCACTTCAACCGCAAGAGATCCTTCGCAATTTGAAATAGTTGAAGCGCGATGGAAACAAACAAGCACTCCAACAGTTGGCGAAGCATCTTTCACTGGAATCGATTTGAACACACTCCCTGATTAAGGTTATGCTTAACTCTTTATTTCAATCTGTTTGCATTCTAACTTGGGTTATTAATTTTGCAATGTGTTCCGTCTTTTCTTATCACATGCATTTGACAGGCTGGCTTGTCATTCATGTATGTTTTTATTCCATTTGAGCTTCAATTTTTTTTGTTCGTTTGTATGGTTTCTTGTTCATTGACTTCTATTTTATATAGTTGTTATTTAACTTCTTAAGGTGTGATATAGCGTGTTGTTATTTGCCTTTCGTGGGTACTTTTGTATGTATATGGACTTTGGCATTGTGGTACTTTTAAAAACTTATTTTCAATTCAGTTCTATTCCATTCCGGTTAGGTTAGGTCTAGGCTAGTTTAGTTTAGTTTAGTGTAATTTGGTTTAAATTAACTTAGTTCAGCTCGTTTATTTTTATTGTATGAAGTTGTGACCCCGATTAAAATTTTGTGTATCGGAAAAATGAAGTAAAAAGTTCATTACAGTTAAGTTGTAAACCTAGATCCACCCATTTTTTCATTGTGATTAACATTATTCTCGTATAAAATTTGCAGGCCGATCTAGTGTCCATTGACAAGAGCTATGGCATGCGGCGTGCTGGCAAGGCTCAAGAACAAAGTAGCATGGTTCATAGACAATCTTCATCGCTTTTGTTTATTCTAAAATTTTATTTTTTTTAATGTCCAAGAACTCTTCAAATGTCCACTTGTGTGTGTTCTTTTCAAAGATATTATTAAATTTTTTTGTTAAAGTTTCAATTTTATTCAATATTTGTTGTAGATGAACAATTTATTAGTTTAGTTAAACAGAATAATGAATTGAGTTGATACTTGTTGGAGCTCAAAAGAGCAAATAAAAAAAGAAACTGTTGGCAAAAGAAAAGTTCCACGAAACTTATTTTCAATGGAATCTTATGAATTGTTTGCATATTCAAATCCAATGTTCTAGTATACATTACACAAAATGGCCTTAGAATAATTTTTTAAAAGGAAGTTAATTCCTTGTGGACCCCGTCAAGAAGAAATTTCTTTGATTGAAGTTTGAGAGGCCTTCTAAGTTCTAACTTCCTGTTAAGCATCCGTTCGTGCGTACGTGAGAAGCAAGGGTAATTTTGTCCTTATAATTTTTTTGTGTGGATTCATCATATCAACTATGTGGAAAAATCAGCTCCCCTAATCTCCACAAAATAAGGGATTGCATCAACTTAGAAAATTGCAATACAAAGAGCAGCATACTCTTTGATCTCATTAGGGCAAGTTTATCCCTACAACTTACTTGCAACTATACACAAATTTTAATGCATGCCACATCAGCTTGCAACTCTATTTCCACTTCCACATTATCCCTACAACTTTGTTACAACT
>ONZK01004169.1:13976-27977 GCA_900322385.1 Pharnaceum exiguum
GTTTTACATCATTTTATACAACTCAGCTCCACTTTCACAAAAACATATAAAGACGCTTTTTACTTTAGGGTTTCAATCAAGGTTAGAATTAAACTGGTCCACCTCAATTGAACACTTGAACCGTGCCTTTACCCACCCTTCCCCAAGTCCCTCTTCCACCACCGTAACCACCTTGTCTAACACCTAGAGGCATAACTTGCGTTTACCTCTACACTTGTTCATGGCAAACCCACCAACCATTCCCGCCTACATACTAAAACCCAACCGAACCGGTCGAGTCCCCTCAGAATGTACATAGCAACAAAGCCACTGAAGCCTATAATGAGGTGGGGAGTTGTGGGATGTTCCAAATCGATCTTGAACTTGTCCTTTTTTGCGAAGGAGTAGTTATGGATAGCTGTGGGGAAGATGAACTAGAGAAGTATGTTTGAGAAGATGGGAGGATACGGCGATGGTTGACAACGTGCTAGTGAAAGAGGGGATAGAGAGTGGCTTGTGGTTCAGTGAGAGAGAAGGATGGCAATAATGTTAGATCTGAAGTTAATTGGTGAAGGGGTCGAGGATCAGTTGTGGTGGAGACCGGTGGGAAAGAAGGGATACAAGACAGTACATTGGAACTTGGAAGGACTCTATTTTGGGACCTTGTTTTTATTTTTTTTTTAAAACAAAAACGTAAAATCACTTTCAGTTTTGGAAATTTTGAAAACTAAAAAGTAAAATGATACTGAACGAGGCCTAAATTGTTATTCGTTGTTTTGTCCTCGGTGCCAAGTCACTGTAGGTGCTGGTTTGAGAGCTGTCTCCAATTGGCCGCTCTATAGGAGATTGTTAGTGTGATCAATGGGTAAAAAATCTAGTACTCCTAGCTTGTTAGTGTGATCAATAGGAGATTGTTAGTGTGATCAATGGGTGTATTGTAGTCATCTTTATTCTCACCTACCAATGTAAGCCTATTAACGGCTTAAGATATGGAGAGAAAAAAGAGGCGAGTTAGTGACACAATGCATCAGTTAAGTTTTTTCCTAGCTTGTGCCAGTAGATGTGGTCGGTTTTTGTCATATAGGTTTGTGCCAACTGCCTCCTTCATGGATTTATAACCATGAACATTTAAGTAGTTGGTCTTCGAAGGTTGTTTCAATTAAACTAGTATTATAAAATTTATTGGCAAGCTTTTTATATCTCATGTATGTTTGGTGTTTTACTCAGGCTTTAAGGAACCAAAAATAACCTTAATGGTGTCTTGCCCGAAGAGCTTGATTACTTTGGCTACGCATGATTGAATGGACCTCCCGGATGATAGGCCATATCAATCAGCGTGAGTTAAACATATACATACATTAGATAGTTTGATTGCGTAATACTATATTTAAAAGGTCATTTTTAAGGACAATGTTTTCTATTTTTGTTCTCAACAATGTAATCATATGGGATAAGAATTGAAACAATTTATATTCTTTGGAAAGGGATATAATATCCTTTATTGATCTAGAATAGTGACTTCTATACCTGCCATGTTTAACAGTATTTTTGTGTCCATATAAATGTTTGCTTTTTAAATTAGATTTTTTTTTAAAGTGCATTCTTTAACTATGAAATCCAAATACAAATAATCATGGTAGCCAACCACTAAACTTGAACCAAATACAGATTTTGAAATTCAAATACATTATCCAAACAAAACACAACACAACACAACAACGCATGTGAACAGGGACGGATTATATAAATAATAGGCCCTGTGCGGTAAGTCAAAATTGAGGCTCAAAACTTTTCACCAAAAAATATTGAGGCCCTAAACTTAATCCTTTATTATCAATTTTCGACGCTGAAACACGTCAATACATGGTTTCCCACACTAAAAAGTGTCGAAAATCCAGCAGACTTGACAATTTATACAAGTCACTCTTTATGACGCTACAGATTCGACGCTAGGGTAGCGTCAATATACGTTTTCGACGCTAATAAAGCGTCAATATATATTTTTCGACACTTTTTTATCGACGCTTTATAGCGTCAAAATTTGTTATTTCGCGTCAGTGAGGCCTTTTTTGCGACTGAGGCCCTGCATGTGAATTTTCAACTAGGTAGTAAATTTCTGAAGAGAAAAAGAAAACAGAAAGCCCCGTAAATCTGAGTAATACCATGGCACCATGTTCTACTTCTAGCAAATGAAATGAAAGATGAAAAGAAGAAAAGTAGTTGTTGTCTTGTTGACGTCATTTCAATTTTTTTATCGTTATAAATGTCATTTCATTAACTAACATATGAGCCAAACAACCGAGGTAGTACTAGAACATGAGTAAACTTGACAAGTTCAGTCACTACTCGCTATTCACCATTTCACACGCCCAAAACCCAAACGGCCCACACTTTACTTCACACCTGACACATTTATAAGTTGGCATACGTTTCACGTTTGGCACTCTTCTAAGTCCCAAAGTCAAAAGAGGCAGCACAGCAGCGACATTGACGCAGTCAGCAATGCGCCTAAGAAGGTAAGAAGTATCTAAGAAACCTCAAACCATCTCCATCTCCATCTCCATCTCCATCTTTAACCAAATCCAAATCTCATCCCCTTCATATTATCACACTATACCCAAACCCAAAAACTCACTCAAAAAACAAACACTTGTAACATTCATAAAAATGGACACAAGAAGTGGGTCAACATTCTGGTGCCACAGATGCGAAACATTCATAACACTACACACACACCACATCTCAATCTGCCCACACTGTGGCACTGGCTTTGTCGAAGACCTTCCCAACCCCACTCTCTCTCCTATCACCCCAACCCCAACGTACAACCCCATCATAGCCCTCCCGTCCACAGCCTCGCCACCAACTTTCCACCTTTACTACGACAACCCATCAACGACAACACTGCTGCCGCTCCCGGGAGCGGCATCAGAGTTCTTAAATTCAACTGGGTTGAACTCCATTCTCCACCAGCTGACGCAGCTGGAGGAGATTTCTAACCCACCTGCATCGAAGGCCGCGGTCGAGAGGTTGAAGAATATGAGATTTGAATGTAAACATGTGGAGGAGATGGACGACTATTGTGCTGTTTGTAAGGAGAAGTTTGAGGTTGGTGATTTTGGAAAGGAAATGCCGTGTAAGCATATTTATCATGAGGAGTGTATTTTGCCTTGGTTGCGGTTGCATAATTCTTGCCCCGTTTGTCGGTGTAAGCTGGAGGGGGAGGGGGAAGGGGTGGGGGAGGGAGGTGGGGAGGTGGTGGTTGGGTTGAGGATTTGGAGGTTGCCTGGTGGTGGGTTTGCGGTTGGGAGGTTTGTGGGTGGGAGGGGGGATGTTGGTGTTGCTGAGGTTGGAGAGGTGCCGGTTGTGTATACGGAGGTGGATGGAGGTGGGTTTGATGTGAGAAGGGTTTCGTGGCCGGGGGGCGGAAGGTTGAGGATGAGGAGTAGGAGTAGTAGGAGGAGGAGGGGGTTGAGTGGGTTTGTTGGGAGGTTTTTGGATTTGTTTCGGAGGTCGGAGAGTGTTGAGAGTGTGATGAGGAGGAGAAGTTCGAGTTCGGTGTTTGCTTCGAGGAGGGGGAGTGATCGAGGGTGGACGTTTGGAGTGTAGCCGTGTAGTTGTGTGATTACGGGATTTGGGTTTGGGATGGGTGGTTGATTGAGAGGATTTGGTTTTCCTGGATAGAGCTAAGCTGAGTCGAGCTGAACTGAATTTTATAGAATTTCTAAAGAAAAAGGTCAAGCTGAATTGAACTGAATTGAGTTTGCGAGGAGATCAAGCTTACAGAAGTAGAGGACAGGCTGGAGGGATGTGATACGAAGCTGGGATTGCTCCATGTCTGGTTATATTACCACGATTTAGTTGTAGTGTAAATAGACATACAAGAGTTTGAAAATTGCTATGGTGACCAATTTAGATTCAGTTGTATAGTCATAATGGGAGAAGATTGATTGTTATAAACTTATAATACATGTGAAAGTTTCTGTTTGGAGGTGAACAGATAGATATATCATGTATTGAATTGTTCATTATTGTTCATTAAGATAGATATTCAATCCTCCTGAAATTTTGTTGGCAATTCTTTGAACTTTGAGTTTTGTTGTTGTAGTTGACAACAATTTCTGCTGCTGTCATGTTTCACTGAGGATTTCATTGGTAATTGTTAGTAAGGCTCTGTATAGAATGTTATTTGATACGACATGAATTTGTGAATCTTGACAGCATCAAATTACACCAGTGTTGGTACCTTAAACAGATGAAGCAGAGTGAAACTCATTATGTGATGGTGATCAATTCGACGGCGGATATGGAGCAGAAAGCAATCTGTTTCATCAGTTTAACTTCGAAAAGGTGATGTTCCTATTCTAACATGACTGAATTAATCTGCCAGTAACATTAGCTGAATATTCATGCATGTTTTAGTGAAGGGTGACATTTTTCAAGGAAAAAAAAAAGAAGAGACTGTGTTCTTGTACCTGGGTTGCATGTAGTGAACTGCACTCTATTGTGTTCTATTGTTCTTTGATGCACGCTACGTAATCTTTGTTGTGCCGACCATATCATCCAGGGAATATACCCCTGCTGTATTAGACTGTCCAAGTAGTGGTTACACTTTAGTTTGGAGATGATGTAGCATATGAACAAGCTACAAAACTCTTTCCCTATTGGTTATCTGATTCATTAAGGGCATGACATAAACGTTGACACCAACTAGATCGCATTTTGATTAGTTTTTGCGTGTAATTCCCTTATTGGTATCATGGATTCATGGTGATGTACATCTGTAGGTCCACCTGAATCTATATGCTGTCTTTTTGAATCGTTGATGGTTTCAGTTTTTCCCACTCTGACGCCTGTTTCAGCACTAATTGTTGTGATCCTCTTTTTCATGTTCAGCTGACTCACATTTCCAATTGCTGACCCTGCTTTATTTTATGGTATCATGGTTGTCAATTCCTCATGTTGTCGAATAATTATTACCTGGATTACGCATGTGAGCTTTATATACTTTATGGTATTCCATTTGAGACACTTTAATGTAGAACTTGTATTGCGCTTCTCTAGTTTCCCATGTGACTGTTCTGCTGAACTAATAGGAATTCTGGAACTAGCGGTTACATAGATGTTTGTTTGGTGAAAGTTGTTTTATGTATTTGCATAAGCACATCTCATAGACACTATCCTGTGCCTATGACTCTCTACTCACCTGACCAATTTTTGCACAAGTTGAAAACAATAGAATGGGAGTCAATCATGGAAACAACCTACCTTTTTTCTTAAAGAGGGGCAATGTTGCGTACATCCTGACCCCGGAGTACCCCCATTGAATGGGAATTATACTCGGTTGTTGATGGTTGTAGAAAAGATTAGAACGGAAGAATGAGAAGGTGCTCTTGTAACTGGATGGCAATGAAAGTAATCTTCAATTGATCTCTGGTTGTAAGTCCGGCAGCTGTAGACAGCAGTTCATCATTTCTTCATGATGGTAGTGTTCTTGAGGCGTAATGGCTTGTTTAGATTTGTCCGTAGAGAATACAGAGACATCAGAACTACCCTAATGTGCTGTTTCAGATTCTATCCTGACAGGTCTATAAATTGTAATATCTGCTGCTAGCTGCAGCTTAACCATGGGACCTCTAAGCTTGTATTGTGTTTGGGGCCAGCTTCCAGCTCACAGTGCCAAGACTGCCAACCATGTGTGTTAATTTGATAATTTCTTATCAGGTTGATATCTAAGATGTCTTTATTCAGAATTAGTGTTGTTGATGAACCAAGCCTCAAGTTGAAAATTACTCTTGCCAGGATAGATATAAGCTTGGCTTGAGATCAGTTTGACCAATGCTTGTTGTTCTGGGTACGTTTGAGACACAATGTCTTCCAGATCTATTTTATGTTCATCCCTTTTCTGATGAGAATGTTTTTTCAGATTTTAGCTACAGTTGCTGCGAGATAAAAGTTTCATCTTTGTCTAACTAAGCAAGACCAAACTGGACCACCAATTTTTTTGCATCTGTTTGTCAAGTTTCTCTCTGCTAGATCTGCAGTGCTGATCATGCCCTTAGATTTGTGGGACACAGAACTTATCCAAACCACCACAAAGTATCTCAAATCCTGACGTGGCCTTATCCATCTCTCTGATCCTAATATAAACTCTTCAATCACCACCTTTATTCACATTTGCTAATACAACACCTGAAAACCATGGCATCAGTAACTCAACTTAAATCCCAGTTTCTGATTAACCCGTTAAAGTCAACAGCAGCAGCCAGCAGTTCATCTGTGAGTCCCTCGGTGTTTTCTGTAAGACAGGGAACTCATAAGAAGAGAGTACCTGTGACGGCCGCTGTTGGTGAATTATCCTCAGGCAGCACTACCTACCTCATTGCTGGCGCAGTCGCCGTGGCTCTCGTCGGTACTGCCTTTCCAATCCTCTTCTCGCGTAAGGATCTGTAAGTTCACTCTTTCCCTCTTCACATTTCTGGATACTTGTACTTTTGTCCCTTGATGATGATGATCCATTGATCCAGTTTGCACATCCATAATATGTCCATAACACTGATGATCCAGTTTGCACATCTACAATATAAATTATAGAACTTTGTTCACTTCATGTAATAATCTGCTTAATACTCCTTGTTTACTAGTCTTTCTGTTAATTAACTTTTGACTTCAGAAAAAAGACGAGATTATCAACAAAATGCCTGAATTGCCAGAATTTTGTGACAAGTTTGTGAAATTGAATCAATGTATGCTTTTCCTCTTAGAACTGAACGAGCGACTGGGATGAAGGGAACCAAATAGATGGGTGATGATTATCCTGTTGTGCATGAATTTGTTGAATAATATATGGTGAAATACGCATATGGTCTCAATTAAGATGGGTGTATGACCTTCTATCTCAGAGTCAATTTTCATTAGCTGGAAGTTCAAACTGAACTGATAGGCAACAAGACATTGTGAATTTGTGATCAATGACTTACACAAGTATTACAATCTTTACATGTTTGATCAGCTGCCCAGAATGTGATGGAGCTGGATATATAAGGAAACCTGGAGCGACACTCAGGGCAAATGCTGCTCGCAAAGATCAGGCTCAAATTGTGTGCCCAAATTGCAATGGTCTTGGCAAGCTTAACCAAATTGACAAAAATTAGTCATCGGAGATCCATACCGTTGTGCCATTTACACCTAGTTTGGATTTGACTTGTGTTGTGAAAACATTGTTACATCACTATCTCGAAGCTATGCTTATAAGTTATATGAACTTTTAGGAAAACAGAGTAAATGTCCTGTAAGTTTGGCCTTACTGTGGGCATATCACTAAGTTGAACATAATATAATTCTCCTTTTTTTCTTCTGTTTTATATGCCTGCTTTGCTTTTCTCTTTGACAGAATTTAACCATAGATTCGATCAATCACCGTTGATTATCAGGAAAAGAGAAATAAGGGATGGAGGAAAGTGAAAGCAAGTTAGTACTTCTTTGTAAAATCATTCATTGCTCCCTTCAAGAGCTACTTCTCACTGCTAGTCCATTTCCTTTCCCTTTGTCACTTGAGATAATGACTTCATTGACGTGCTTTCCTTGTTGAAAGGATCATGTGTTGCACACTAGCACACATGAGTTACACAACTTATATTCTAGCTTTAAGGACTTGGTAATCTGCTTCAGTTACTGGTGGTGAAGTTCACTCATATATAGTCTTGTTACTCTTCTCTGAACCCGAGAATGTGCGCCATGAACCACAGAAGCCTTTTTATTTCACTGAAACAAGTCATCTACAGATTTTTCCATCGTTTTATTATCGGTCCTCTCCCTTCATTTGGAAACAAGGTGAAGAACGACACATACACACTGATATCTTACACATGAGTTACATTCCTACTTTGAAACATGAGGCTTCCATCAGTACAATGCTTGCAAGTGGCTGCCTAGCGGTGTCGGCAGTATCCAGAGCCCCATCCTACCTGGCGATAACAGTAGCCAGAGCAACACCATGGTGGACCTTGCCCTTCGATGCAGCTCGATCCATTAGGTTTACAAGCCGAAATGGTAGCTGCAAATGAATTGGTGTCACATTTTTGCGTTAACTATAAACAACTTTAGAATTACTATCAAAAAGTGGAAATTATTGATCAGTTTCATAGATTAAACGCGTGGTACCTGCTATGCTCAGTATGAGGATCAACAGAATGGAAAATTTAAGGAAATTAGTAGATGAAACCACGGCCATATTTGAACTATTTTCTAAACGGGTTTAAGTCACTGGAGGGATGTGAATTATAATCACGGTCGTTCACTGGTTATGGATTGTAAGTTTGTAATAACACATCAAATGTGCTGGTACTTATAGAAAGATGATTGTATCCACATCTCAATCTGTCACAGATCCACGTGCGTGCTGCATTGCATGCTAACCATGGTCACAGTGGCTCAATTGCTCAAACAAGGCCAAATCTATTGGTTCTTGCTGCCATACTAGCCAACCTGATTTGACTGCTATATAACAGATAATACAATGTTTTATATAACGAGACAGAAGCATCTGCTTACTCCTGTCATTTCTAATCATTCAGCTTCCATTATCACTCTTAGGAACTCTCGAAAAGGTATTGCTAGACCTTTTAAAATGTTGAACTGTTGGACTAATACTCCTGCTTTGCAGTTGGGGAAAACCCAATTGGAATTGTAAAGTCTCTGGCACTGCAATGTTCCAACTTGTCTCGAAAATGAAAAAAGTCAAGAAGGCTTTGAAGTCATTTCATAGAGAGCATTTCACAGATTTCTTTCACAGCATGTCAATTTTCTTTTTTTAACTTGTGAGCCAATATGAAAAAAAGACCCAAAAGACAAAAAGACCATACTGCCCACGAATTCTCTCGACCTGCCTCCTTTCCCTCCTGCCTTTCCCATCGGAAAAACCTAGATCCCCAATTCAATTGCAACCATAAACATGGTCTCTTAGTTGATAATAATGACATCCAAGTTTGTTTCAACACTCCTACTGATCTAAATCGCCATCGTTTAGCAACAAATCTTTCAATCACTAGAATTAAAAAGTCCCATCTTCCCATTCTTCTTAGAAGATGGCCAATAATGCTCAACAATTTGGCATCAAAGCTCTTTCATCTGCGAGCTACAGTATCCTCCTTTGGAACTATTGTGCTTTCTTTTGCTGGCATTTATGTCTACTGCAAACACTACGTGTATCATAGCCATCTGGCATCAAAATGGCGAAGGCGTTACTACACCTGGAGGGAGGTTAATGGTGAGGGAACTTATTCCCCTTCCTTTTCTAAATTCTTCATTCAGGGTACTGTTCCTTTACCCCTTCTCACCACTCTCAGTTTGATGGTTTTCCCTCTTAAAAACCATTTCTGCCAAACAGGTAACCTTTACCTGCTAGATCTAGCTTACTGTTTGTTTGGAAACTTTCCTTGTCACCTTCTTCTTATCGACTATCCACTATGATTCCTTCTCTGGCCTTTTCCTCTTATCAACTACTCCGTACTTGATATGAATCATGTCTGTTTAATATTTTTGTTTGTTTACTACTTGAGTAAAATGGTAATGTTTTGGAATGAAATAGTTCATCCTTACATGAATGAAACGTGGATGTTTGGTTTGATCAATTTATTTCCTGATCTCCCTCATGTTGCGATATCTTTCCCCTTTTGCACTCGCTTTGTTCTTGCTCTTTATTCTTTGACTCCTGTTTTTGGGAAAGATGTATGTCTATATTCACTGGACAGGAGCTGTTTACGTGTGTCAATCGGGAATTATCATGATATTTGTTCACAAATTTTTTCGTTCCTCGCTTGTGTTCATATGATAGCTTCCCAACTCAGTTGGAATAGGTTTTTGTCCTTTAATAATCCTACCTGCTGCCTACCTAGTAGTATAACAAGGTCTAACCACATGCAAATTTTTGTTCTAATATCCCCTTACGAAGTTGGATTAATTCCATAGTTAACTGGATTCTGTTTGAAGCCATTTATTTACTTCAATATGATAATTTGTTCTCTGCCTCATGTTCTTTTTATTTGAAGACTAACTTCTGCGGCCAGTTTGTATACGATTCATACTCCAGAAAGACAACCCTCTTGGTTTTTCACTCCTTTTACCATGCTGACCATATAAGTCATAAGTCATGTTGTTCAGAGTGCTTTAATAGCGTAATTTATATAGTTTGCTTTCTAGCCTCCATTTCCCTGTCCAGTTTTATGTTAATAAATAATTGCTTGTTTTTGTTTTGGACTTGTTTTCATATCCGCACAATAGGCAGTGTGATACATTTCTTGTATGGCATCCTCGGCTTTTTATGTTTTTCTATTAAGCCAACACGCCTCTTCGGTAAACCGGTTCTTGATATTTTAATAGAGTCAAATTCATGCTATAGGAAGCAATCATCTGATTTTTTAGTTGACAGCCGCCCCATATTATCTGTAAATGATAGCAAATGTTCTCTAGTGTTTTACTTTAGAATTTACTTGTTGGCAACTGTTAACTTGTCAAGTTTAAAGACAAAGTCAAGTTTTTGGGTCACTCTTGATCCCCCTCTACTTGCCCTCTGTTTCCTTTGGCATCTTTATTTTTCTCTGATTCTAACCATCTGCAGTTGTTTTCCCAGTATTCCTATCTGCTATTGGTCTGTTTTTTGCCTTTCTGACATTAAACTTTTTCTCTTTAACTGGAATAGCCTTCAATGTCCATCTTACTGGAGTGTTTGTGATCAATATTTTTTTCAGTATCAATTTTGTTGTGTTTTACTCTGGCAAGAGGAGAATCAGTGGCTCAGAAAAATACGAGTTCTGGTAGATTTCCTCATTAGGTTTATTGTAGTCATCAGGTTGTCCTGGGTTTCTTTTGATGATGTTGTTACCCTCAATCTATTTCCTTTGTCTTCCTTATGGATTAATATTATGTGTTTTGCCTACGGCTTTGCCTTGAATTTCCCAAAATATATTAAAAGTAAAAGTTTAGTGGAAGTTTTATATATTTGTTTCCTTGTTGTTGATTCTAACATGGTAGTTTTGCTGAACTGGGACTACTGGAACTACTTGTTCTTCCTGCTTTTCCCTAGAGTGGCCAAGATATACTTTTTAAAGTACAGTCTTTTATTCCACAACTGTATCAGTTTAGCTTTGGATGGAACTCTATGTCCTCAACAGCTCAGGAAAGCTTCATTTCATTGTTTGAAATGTTGTCCTATTAAGTTTATCACCTGTACTTTATATTCCCTAAATGGAGACTGGAGGTTAATATTAATTTGTATACTATCTCTTCTTTTTTTTTTCCGCCTATGTCTGCAAGTATCTCGAACATGTGTTTATGACTCACGGTCATTCTTAGTGAACTGGATCTTTGAATCCATTGGATCATTTTTCCGACCTGAGCTTTCATGCTCAATTGATATTTCTCTTTGTATATACTTTTGTTGGACATTCATGTCTGCCTGGTTGAATGAACTGGGTTTCAAACCCATTGGATCATTTTTTAGAAACGAGTCTTTTGACTCATGGACACCTTCATGGACAATACTTATAGCCTTAGGAAAACCGACTGTTTTTTACACTGAATTCATTTTGTCTGCTTCTATTGCAAACTGGAATTGTTTTCGACTGGTTTCTCCCAAAAAATTTAGTTTGTTATGAAAATCCTTTCATGGAATATCCGTGGTGCAAAAAAGCCACAATTTAAGAGTGAAATGTTTTTCCTCAAGAAGAAATACAATCCTGACATTATTTTTCTCTCTGAAACTTTAGTTAGTGAGGATCACATCCCTAAATGGGTTCGGCATTTTGGTTATGAATTTTTCGATTCCATTTCACCTGTAAACCATTGTGGAGGTCTTTGGTTACTTTGGAATAACTCGAGTTCTTTTACTATTAATGTAGTCTGGAAAACCGATCGCTTTTTCCTTCTTGAACTCTTTGATCATTTAAAGGGTGTCCAATCTTTTCTCCTATGTACTTACGCACCTGCGCAAGATAGAGATAAAATCTCCTACTGGAATGACATTTCGCATTTAGCTAATTCATGGCCTAACCCTTGGTGTATAATAGGAGACCTTAATGAGATCTTGAATCCTACCGAAAAAAAAGGGGGAGCTAGTCCTAATCCTCATAGGTTCACTAGACTGAACAATTTCATGAACTTTACAAATAGTTCCCCTATTAATTGGAACGGTAATCCGTTTACATGGAAAAACAAAGTACACAATTCTATGATCTTTGAACGACTAGATAGAGCGATCGCCTCCACCTCATGGATAAATATTTATCAACATAGTCTTGTTACTAATGACACTTTCTCTTGCTCTGATCATTCCCCAATTATTCTTAATTATGAATTTAGTTCTGATTTTATTCGTCGACCATTTCGATTTAACTCAGCATGGAGTAAAAATAAGGAGTCCTACTCAGTTATTAAAAAATCGTGGCAACACTCCATCCCTGGATCGTCTATGTTTCGAGTTTGTAAAAAACTAAAGCGTCTCAAAATTGTTTTAAAAGATTGGCATCGATATCGTATTTCCTTTCATCATAGAAAATTGGAGATTAATACTTTAAAGCTAGACCAATTCCATAATATCCTATCCCAAGATCCCCGCAATTATAGAGCTATGGAAATATATGAGCGACTCTTAAAGCAACGAGAAAACCTCCTCATATTTAATTCTAAATATTGGGGTTCTTTCTCCAGGAAACGTTGGTTAACCACTGGAGAACGTCATTCGAAATTTTTCCATTTGCACTACAAATCAAAACGCCAAAGATTAAATATTTCGCGAATTCGTCATAATGGACTCTGGCTCACAGATAAAGAACTTATCCGTAATCAATTTGTTTCCGACTACTCCGCTCGTTTTAAATCATCTCGACCACACAACTATAATTTACTTTTAGAAAATTTTCAAAAGAAAGTCTCCAGTGATCAAAATGCTTTACTTATCTCTGATATTTCGAATGAAGAAATAAAAACTGCAATTTCTCAAATCCACCCGGATAAAGCTCCAGGTCCAGATGGTTTTAATGCTAACTTTTTTCAGTCATACTGGCATATAATTGGCACTGATATAACTGCAGCAGTTCGCCAATTTTTCACCACTGGGATTCTTCATCGACAACTTAATCATACTTTTGTGACATTAATCCCGAAAATTAATGATCCTACAGCTACTAGTCATTATAGGCCAATTAGCCTATGTAATGTTTTTTATA
Organism: Pharnaceum exiguum; assembly: GCA_900322385.1. NCBI lineage: Eukaryota > Viridiplantae > Streptophyta > Magnoliopsida > Caryophyllales > Molluginaceae > Pharnaceum > Pharnaceum exiguum. The sequence continues at coordinate 27,179 of ONZK01004169.1, forward strand.
AAATTATCTCGAAAATCATGGTCAACAGACTACGCCCAGTTTTAGATAGTATTGTGAGCCCATTTCAAGGTGCTTTCATCCCAACACGATCAATACAAGATAATCTTCTTATAGTTCAAGAAATTTTACATAAATTTCAATCATCGAAAAATAAAACCGGCTGGTGTGCTCTTAAATTAGACATGGAAAAAGCATATGATCGCATTGAATGGGATTTTCTTTTTAAGGTTTTGGCTAACTACGGTTTTCACCCAACTTGGATCAATTGGGTTAAGTCTTGTGTTCAAACGGTTTCATAGTCTCTATTAATAGATGGCCAACCTGAAGGAATGATTCATCCATCTAGAGGGTTGAGACAAGGAGATCCGCTCTCACCATATTTGTTTATCTTATGTATGGAAGTACTCATTACTAGACTTTTAGATGCCTCACAAACACCAAATAGTGGTATCGGTATTAAGCTTTGTCCATCACTTCCACCAATTCCATGTCTAATGTTTGCTGATGATAGCCTTTTATTCTGTCGAGCTAAGGTTGATACGTGTCGTCGGCTACAGAATATACTTAGACTCTTTTGTGATCAATCTGGACAACTTATTAATTTTCATAAATCGTCCCTTATGTTTTCAAAACATACGAGTAATCAACATCGACAAGCAATTACGGGTAATTGGAATATCAATCAGAAATTCTTTCTAGGGAGATATTTAGGAGGCCACTTCACTAAAGAAAAAGGACCAAAGCTAGATTTCTCGAGTATTATTTCTCGCCTATCTGGTAAATTGCAATCTTGGAAATA
>ONZK01004169.1:50293-67138 GCA_900322385.1 Pharnaceum exiguum
ATCTAACACGAGGAAAAAAACTGAGAGTCATGCAGCTCACACTATCATGAGTGTGAAGGGACGAGACAAAGCCTTCTTCTAAACTGATCCTATCCAAAAATTCTAAAAATGAAAAATTGTTTCTCACTACAAACTATTAAAGTATCCTTGAGAAGTTTTAACCATGAAGCCACTTGAGTACCATTTTTTTCACCTAGTGGAAGCAAAACCTAGGCTCTGAGAGCAGCACAATAAATCATCGCTTTCTGGGACATCCCAACTGATAAGCGAGCAGTAAAAGGATGGGACTTAGTGAATCACATTTTAGAAACACTGCAGAAAGAAAAAAACAGGAAGCAAACATGCAGAAGGCGAAATTACGGCTCCAAATCGACTCATCTAGAGGAACTCAGGAACAAATGTGCACGCTGAAATATTTATTGAGGAGGAAATTCAAAACATCTAGGTTAAAACTTAAAAGGAACAATCATAATTGCAGCTCCATCTAAACAGGAATAATTGTCATCCAATGCATCCTGAAAACAGTTCCTCCCCTAATAACTATGCAACTAAGATGCCATAGAAACTCTATCACACAAAAACGCTCTAGCTTAGAGACCTTTTCAGTGCAAAGGAGGATCTTGTCCAAATCTTTGTTGCATTCACGAATTGCTTGGCAATGGTATTCAAACCAAGGTCCTCACATAAACACACGAACAAACAGTCCATGAAACAATTTATTGTCGTTGTATAAAACTCCTTCCATCAACAGGCTTGATATTCTAGCTTGTACACTTGAGAATGTGAGAGATGATAAGATTTGAAATGATGTTCTCTTTTTCTAAATAGAAATAATTATAAAAATGTGTCAAAGAGCCTCAAAGAACAAGATGTCCTCCAAGCTAAGTAAGGTTACAACAAAGTTACAAATAGCACCAATTATACCAATACAATTGAAAATGGATAATCCTTACAAAGCCCCTACCAACTTTTGCCCATAGAGAAGCTAAGAATTCCACCTTTTCCCACATGAAATCAATAGAATGAAAGCCCTTATAAAAAACACGGGTATCATGCGCCAACCAAATACCCCCAAAAGTCTTCTTGTGCCTCCCTCTTACAAAGCCAACCTACCCAAACATCAACACATCTAAGACCTGTGCACGAAGAAACCCAAACTTCCACTTCTTAGGGGAATAGTCGATGCCAAAGAGCAAGAGCCCCGTAATAGTGAAAAAATAAATGTCGTCCCGTTTCACAACTCTTCCTAATACATTATGCATAAGTCTGGGGATAGTGTAGTCTTTGGTCTACATCTCTACCTCATATGCTCCAAGACCATAGTCCAACAAAATGCACAAACCTTTAGAGGGGCTTTACACTTCCACTCATAACTCACAACAAGAAAATTACAGGTGACCGGAGTAGGACCGTTACTTCGAGTCATATTAGAACTAGACATAAAAACATGCAACAAATCCCCACCCATAAACAGCTATCTTCTTCAAGTGATAATTGGGCATTCTCCACAAGTCCACAACCATAAGCAATCCAGCCATCTCCTCAATCTCCCACTCATTGGGAAGACCTTGCTCCTCCATCTCCCGTATGGATTGCAGACACGGGAGCATGACAAAAGACTAGAATTACCATAAATCCATGGAAAACAAATAGAAAACCGAGCTCCATCCCTCCAAAAAAGATAGACTTTAAATAGGCGTAGCTGCACACGATAATTGCAAGTCATTCTTCAATAATATTACATTGGCATAGCTCTTTTAGTACAGATATTCTCCTGCACATTCATAGACTGTGTTGCTTCATATCACATTAAAAAGAGATCAAGATTAGGCGAGCAGCACATGGTATCTAACTCCTGATGAGGCCAATGATCCACACCAGTAGAGTTTAGTACAGGGCAGGGTTCTGACTTAAAGCAACATAAGGAACTTTTCAATCCGCATTGCCACCACTATTACTACCATCTCATGTTTTTGGTTCATTCATAATAGTTTCCACGCCGCCACCGGTAACGCCCTATCAAAATGTCTATATCTCTACACTACCCTCTTCCCAAAATTAGTGATCCTCCACAATTTAATTCCATAAAACAAAATGCACCCAAAAACAAAAACACCCCAAAAGAGAAAAAACAGAAAAAACCCAAATGGAAAAACATAAAAAAACAATCAATTGGTAACATACTAACATGCAATGATCATTTCAGACCAACCCAAATGATGAAATGAACAAAAACAAAGAAAACAAAAAAGAAAGTGAAGAAATACTACTACTACCTTGCGCTTGATCTCCTGAATAGGATTAGCCACACTATCTTCAACATCAGGAACAAAGGAAACCGGGACACGACCAGGATCAGTGAAGATAGCAACAACATAATTATAAACACACATGGCAGCTACAGCCGTGAAGACTAACGCGTTCATCAAGCCAGGGGATGTCCAGAGGCCTAACCACCGGTCAATAAATACAAACACTGTTGAGAAATATATGTAACTTATTGCTCCTACTACTACCACCACTGAGAATGTCACACTGCACCCTCTCTTTCCCATTTCCGGGGTTTTCTAGATCTTTCCTTTTTGGGTTTTGTGTGGTTTGGTGAGGTTGCTTTGAGATTTAGGAAGGAAAGGAAAGGGAGCAGAAGAGGAATGAATGATGATCTCTGTTGTCTGACTGTCCTTTGTAGGAACTAAGAAGAAGTATATTGTTTTGTTTTCTTGTTCAGTGCTGTTTCTGGTTCTCTCCTGTTCTTTTTTTTTATGTTTTTTTTTTTTGAGACGACCGGAGGAGTGATTTTTCCGTCCCAACGCAGCACGGCTACACCTAGACCTGACAATTGGGTCGGGTTCGGATCGTTTTCGATTTGGGTTGACAATAACAATTTGTAGTCGGGTTTGGGTCGGATCGGGTCTTTACTGGGTCGGTCGTAACTGGGTCTTGTTCTTGACTAAACGGATTGAGTCGGTTTTGGGTCGGTAAATTGTCGGGTTTGGGTGCATTCGGACCAGGCACAATTGGGTCGGACTAAGTCGGGTCGGATAATGTTCGGTTTGTCGGGTTTCTTCGGATAAGGAGATCCAATGGGTCGAATTTTTTGGGTTGGGTTTGAGTTGGGTTTTTTCGGGCCGGGTACCAAATCTATTTATAAGGCGGTGAACTAATCTAATCTTAATTGAAATTGAACCAATATGGATTGAAATAAACTTATGTATTCAATCAATTGATATTTATTGGACTAAAGTAATCTTCTTTGAAACTAAATCAATATGGAATTAAACTAAATACTAAATAAAGTTGGAATATAACGTGAATTGATCTAAGGCAATAAATAATTATTAGGGTGTTGAACTAAGGCAATCGATGGACTTGGTAAAGTAGTGTATTGATGCAATCAGATCATACCGGGTTTAGGTAAATTTGAGTCGAGACTGTTCGGGTTGGGTCATTTGCTTTCGGGTTTAGATCGGTTTCGGTTTTCATTCGGATCAGTTCGGTTTCGGGTTCATGTTCGGGACGGGTTCGGGTTTGGGTCAGGTTGTGTCAGTTTTGGGTCACTAGATTGAGGTTTCGGATAATATTCGGGTCGGGTTAGATCGGGATCGATTTCGGTTAAAATCAGATATGGGCCAAAATCGGGTCCGTCCGAATTGAGTCGTTTTATTTCGGTTCGGGTCAATTTGGATTTCGGTTCGAAATTGGGTCTACACATTCGGTTCTAATCGAGTTCGGGTTTGGGTTAATTGGGTCGTGTTATCGGTCTTGGGTCAGATTTGCAAGGTCTAGCTACATCTAGACTTAGCAGAAATTTATTCGGCCCGAAACTGACTGTAAACCAAACCAAAAAAACTGGGTCACGATACTCACGAACACGAAAACTAACCCGAACAATTAAAAACCAGGTAAAATCAGGATTGAACCGACCGATCGAAACGACCCGTTTCTCCAATAAAATAATAATAAATGTACATTTTGCAATTTCAATTTATTAAAAATATAATAAAATATTAATGTTTTTATAAACTTTTTAAAATGATGTTTGAATTTTAATGAAATGTCAATAAAATAATATTTTTATCGAAAAAATAAAATTTGCAAACTCGTTGGGTCAAACCCAACCCGAAACGACATAATCTAAACCCAACTAACCCGATTGACAGGTCTAGCTACACCTATTTATTTTATATTATGGGCTTATGTTGGCTTAGTTTGCGGTTGCTGTGAAAAACCTTGCAAATGGGTCATTTGGTTTAGATTCAATTAAATTTTAGCGCTGTAAAATCTAATTCGGTTTAGATTCTGTCAATATAATTTATTTCGAGTCAAACTCAAATTTTTTACCAGTGTGCATTTTAAGACTTCTACATTCAAAATCCGCGAGAATAAGTTTCGGGTTGCCGGATCGGGTAAGACCGTAAGATCCATTTCGGATCCGATAAGATGAAAGTATCCACTCTTCGGATGTCGGTTCGGTTTTGGATGGATATTCGGTTCGGTTAATCGGATTCAGATCAAGTTTGTTAGGTTTACCTATGAAGTGCGGTAGCTGTAGCGGTGTGCAAGTAATGTGGTTGTGCGGTGCTGAAGGAGTATTGTAACTGTCAAATAAAACATGGAATGTTTAACAGTACAAAATTTTAATAATTAGTGTTGTAAGATATATTTTAATTTGAAACTAAGGCCCTGTTCGGGATCATTGTGAGTTTTCAGTTTTTGGTTTTCAAATATTTTCAACTTGGTGATAATGAAGTTATTTTTGAAATTAAAGCATTTGGTATGGTATATACTGTTATGATTTTCAAAACTGACAACAGAAATTTAGAAACCTCTTTTTCTGGTTTTCAAAAATTGGTTTTTAGTTTCGAAAAAAACTGAAAATTGGAAACTGAAAACGATCCCAAACAGCACCTAAGGTATTGTGAGTCTACACCATATCCCCAACTGCTTTGGCTGAAAGCACTTATGGAGACTGTAATACCCCGAAATTTATTAATATTTTATTATAGATATTTATTTACTATACAAAAATTTCTTTTGGATAATTATTGATTTTATAGAAGAAAAATACAAATTTTCTTCTTATTCACTTTTCTTAGTAAGGTGGATAAGAGAAAAAAGATTCCAATTGAACTCTTATTTTAATATAGAGTTCAAACTCAAATCAACTTATTCTTTTACTTTTCTTAACTTGGTGTATAAAGAGGAAGAAAAGTTCGAATTGAACACTACAACCTACTTCTATAAATAGCCTTCAAGGGCCATTCATTTCCACAACAAATCTCAAAACCTCTTGAATAATATAATGAGCTATAGAAAGCTATCTAGCTAGGCTAGTCATGGAAAGTTAACTAGCTACTTTTCCCAGGTAACTAATATCCTATCTTTTGGAGATGGTTGACTTTATATGTAACAAATGTTCCATCCTTTGAAGTTGTTAGTATGAATTTGTGAATGACGTGTATTATACTTTTATGTGTGGTAATTTAGCTTGGTGCTTTGTAATTGAAATTTGATCATGTGTAATAATATTGGTGATTGGAGTAGTGGTTTTGAGCTGCTATTACCCATGATGGGTATGTTTGAACAAGAGTATGATTTAATTTCTTGTTGATTATGACGAGAATGATGATTGAATATTTGATTTGAGGATTGACGTAGTTTGTTCTTCAATTTTGATATGTGGGATTGTACTTGGTGTAATAAGGTATTTATGTGAAAGTGGTGTTGGTCTTGTCTCGTGTAGAGTTATGTTATATGGTATGGATGCGCGGCCGAGAGTGCCTGAATGCGCAAATATGAATGTGAATGGTATTAGGCGTGAGACATGACCTTGAACAATGATTATTATAATTGTTTTATTACACCATTTACCTTCCCACATGATCAAAGTTAAAGGACTAATTGACCAATATAAATGATTATGCTCTGTATGTAGTCACTACTGATCATGTTGACGATTATCATGTTGTTTATTATATGATGGGATATTGGTTAGTGGTTGCCAGCCTAGTGCTTACTTGTTTCCTATCTGTGTTTGTTGTTCGACTTATGTTGGACCTGTGACGATCCATTGGAAACCACTTTCAAATGGAGAGCAGAAAGTGAGTTGCAGGTCAATTATACGGGAAGTTGGAGCGATTCTCACGACTAACGAAGTTTCTTAAGGTCAAAATAGATCACCTAGAGTTGAGTTTCTTTTAATTTTGCCTTACATTTGGCTAAGTGAGTCAAATGTGGCAGTAATATCCCCGTTTGAGTTTTGTAATTGCTTCCACGTTTCTTTTGTAAAAAGTTTCAAAATATTTCATAATTAAGTTGTAAACAACGTAAACTGTAAGGATTGTCTAGTCTCTTTTGCAGGCTCTCGTGTTGATCACATAGGATGTGTTCCTTCATTTGAGATTTTTAGAAACCATTTAGAAACTTACCCGTTTGGGTTTGTGTTTAGGCTGTTAATGCCTTTGTCTTTCCTATTAGTTAGGGGATCCATCGTTAATTGGGCATGACTGTAGGAGGGTATGATCATACTTAAACTTTGTTGGTGGATAGCATGCTTGAGAGGCGTAACCATAGACGTTCTCGACCGTTCGTTACCATTGACATTTGCTTTCCGAACTTAACTCTTAAGGTACTAATGTTCCCAATTGATTAAAAAACATTTGATTGAATATTACGTTGCGTAGTTATTACTTTGATATGTTATGTGATTAAATGACTACCCATAAGTGTACCTATGTGGTGTACATATGTGAAGCATGTTATGTGATTTAGAGGGTGTTTAGTTTAAAGTTGTGTAACGCAAACGTAATCGGAACAATTAAGGGTAGTAATGTAATGGGTAATGCTTCCGAAAGTCCATTGTTTAGTTCAATCCAATGCCCAATGTAACGTAATCAACATGACAGTTTGAATCTCATTATATTAGGGGATGAGTAGAGGGTCGCATAACATATATTTTGTATTCTAGTGGTAGGAAGAAGTCATGGCCATATTCGCCGGCGGCCGGACCACCTTGAACAACACCGTGGCATAGGCGAGGAGAGAGAAAACGACGAAGGTGGGTCTTCGTGCAGGGGATGGAAGGCAGGAGAGAGAGAGTTCTTACGCCACCACGTCGACGTCGAACACCACTAGTGACAATATAACAGCGGCAGGAGTCATGACAAATGTTGGCTGAGTTCGAAACGGCGGCAATGGATGCACTTTGATGGTCGTCGGTGTTGAGCGAGTAAATTTGAGAAAGGATGGAGAGAGATCGTTGTTTACTGGGTGAGAGGAGAGAGATTGGTTTGTAAGTATGGGTCTTGTTACCACCCATTTTGCTATGTTAACAAAGTATCGGTAATGGTTCCGGCCGTATCGCAATCAGTTCCGGTTTTCATCCAAAACTAACAGATTATAACGCAAACGTTAACCCATACTGTTACATTATTGGGCTTTTCCTTGAACCAAACACCCCCTTACTGTTTTCGCATGCCTGTAGAAGACCGATATGTGTGTGCTTGTGGTAGGATAAAGTTAATATGGGTTACTGAGTTGTCAAACTCACCCCTTTGTTGACATTTTTACAGGAGAAGTTCACCCGTGTGATCGTGGAGAGGACGACTATTGATCACCACATTTGTAATAGTTATCTAGACCACTTTAGTTATTAGGATTTATGAACCATTGTTATTGTTATTATTGTTTTAATAATCTGCTTACCATATCTCTAATCATATGGTTATGTTATAGAATTATATGATTAGACTTATATTGCAGTAAAACCTGTTTGGGATCTCTGGGGTAGAAGCTCGAAGGCTCTACTATATTTATATTTACTTCTATTATTATCTTGTATATTTTATTATGTTTTATCTTGGATACCTTTCGGGTGTTACAGTTTTGTATGCCCTTAACTAAGAGCGTGACTATGATAGGTGTGCGCACTGAGACTTATGTACGTATGATAGTGTCGGTTACGAGGGATCCTACCTCGGGGATTCCGGACTACGATTACGATGTTCGCTTCCCATAACCCAAATAAACTTATTAAAAATTAAGTACGATACTGCATATTGATCTTCTATACTTCCGCTACTTTTGCTTGATGTATTTCTATTTATTTTTGGTGATGACACGTTAAGTGCTTATGTTATTATCATATTTATGCTGCATGGTTGAACTGTATAGGTAATTAAGTTGTACATGTTAAGTGTGTGACGACATGCGGTGATTGTAATTACTCGTGTGACTAATTGTCACTTACTGTGACCTAGTGGTGGATTCCGCAAGTAGTTTGAGTTTTGCAATATTCGTAGGTGTGTTAGTAAGTATTGTGAGGACAAAACAGATTTGCGGTTGTTATATCTTAATTAGTCTAGACGACATAGATAATAATTGGTTCTGACTTTGTTTTTGTCAAATAATTTTATTTCTCTTATTAAAATATATTAGTATGACTCAATAAAAGGTTTATTAATGACCCATTTTTGATAATTAGTGACACCGCCCCATATATTTGAAACTTGTGTACACAAATTATTGTATGGAGTAAATGGCATGATTTGGGTTTCTGGTTGGATTTTTGTCAAAGCTTCAACAACTATCCCATAATGGTTTGTTTAGATGGGTGGATTTGGGTCAAATTTAGTGTTTGGCACCTATTTAGAATTTGGATTTGGCCCAAATCCACCATTATTTGGATTACACTATAATTAATGAATTTGAAATGTTGAGAAAATCCTAAACATTTGAAACCCATTTTACGACAACCTCCCGTCCTTTCTCTCCACTCAGTCTAATATTAAAAGAAAAAAAAACGTGCTTCCCCCTCCCCCTACGACACTCTCATTCTCTCTCCTCATTATTCACTCGTTTAAAAAAAAAACATCCTCTGCTCTCCTCCGTTCTTCCGTCTTCCTCTCCCAACAGTCAACTCTACTCTCTCTCCTCCTTTCCCAGATCTAACCTCGACTCCACTCTCTCTCCTACTCTTGGTTTTTCGTCTTCAAGGTGAGTTTTTCTGTTTTTTTTATAACTAATTTTAAATCTAGGTTTTTGTTGTCTAGCTGCTTATGTTTAAATTTGATGTATCAAAGTGCACTTTTTGATCTATATTGTGCTGATATTGTTATATTTAGTGTTAGTTTAATGATATGAAAGTTAAATTTGCTCTGAAATTATTGTATAGATGTTGCCCGGAAGATATTTGACGTATTGCCTCTTAGAAGAGGAACAATATTTTGCTGCGAACGTTTGGTAATTGTAGGTGGGTATATATTATATTGTCCGCTGAGGTGAATTTAAGACCTTCAATATGTGTGCTTCACTATTAGGGTCTCACGAAAATGATGATAATTCTTGTCTAGCTCTAAAGTTGTCTACTTTGATGATTTCTACTTGAGTATGAGTCTCAAGACTTACTTGTGTACCAGTTTCTCATTTATTTAGGTATGCCATGTATGTTCTGATCCGTTTATTGTGTGTTTTGGTCCTTAACTCGTCTGCCGTGTTTTGGTCTATCTTGTTTCTTGTGTGTGAGTGTGTGCGTGAGAGTGTGGGGGAGGGGGGGCGAGTGTGAGTGCGTATTTGTGTGTTGGGTGGACAACAGTTTCTGTTTTGGTGAGTCTGGGAGTATGTGTGAGTGTGTCTGTGTGTGAGAGTCGGTGAGCCCATGGGATTCTGTGTGAGTGAGTGTGAGTCGAGGAATCTTGTGGGAGTCTGAGTGAGTGTGTCTGGGTCAGTGAGCGCGTGTGTGTGTCTGGGTCTGTAATCATGAGTCTATGAGAGTTTGTGTGTGTCTCGGTCTGTAAGCGTGGGTCTGTGACTGAGTGTGTGTGTGTATGTCTTGGTCTGTGAGCTTGTGTGTATGTCAGTCTGTAAGCGTGGGTCTGTGAGCGTGTGTGTGTCTGGTTCTGTGACCTTGTGGTGCGTTTACGCTGCGTGTGTTTGTGTGTCTTCATAGTGTCTGCGGCTGATTCGAAGTACGTATGGTTTTATTTTTTTAAATTCTATGCTTGTCTAAATGTAGCTCGCTACTAGCCTACTACTCTATGCTATGCACTTTGATCGTCTTTTTTTTTGGTGTTGGCTAAACCTTACTTGTGGTCTGGTTGTGTTTGTGTGTTTCTCTGATTGTGGGAGTCCTAGTGTGATTGTGTGTGAGTGTGAATATCAGTGTCTGGTTATGTGTGTGTGTGCGTGAGTCCGATTGTTTGCGAGTCTAAGTGTCATGTCAGTGCCTATGTGTGTGATTGGTTACTAATCTTCCCTCATCACCTCGTCAATCTCACCTTTCTGGAAGGGCGCAAATAGTTACTGACTCAAGGAGGAGCTTTTGTTCTACTAGCTCTTGTTTTGACACGGGATTCACAGTCGTGCTTGACTAGGTTGCTCTTGGATCAGCTCGTGACGACTAGGTGGATCAGCTCGATGATGTGGTGTCTAGTGGGTGGTGGGTAGGGTTATAGAGTATAGACATTGTGATGAGTGTGGCAATTATGAGCCTAGTGTCCGAAAGAAAATCCTTATAGAAAAATGTCGTGAATTTTAGGTTGTTTCTTTTATTAATATAATGTTTTTTAAATGCTTCGATTGCTTATAATCTAAATAAAATTTTAAAATTTGGTTATTGTTCATATTTGATTTGAAATCCTTATTAAAATGTTTATGAATCCAAACAATGTATTTGGATTTGAAATCCAAAATTCTAATTCCAGTTGTTTGCCAAACAATGGATTTGGATTTGAAATTCGGATTTCCCAAATTTGGATATGAAATCAAGTATTTGAAATGAAAAGCATGTATCCAAACGTAACATAATGATTTTTTAACAAATTATTATATGGTTTTATTGTACATAAAATATAAAATTCCTTAAAATCGATAAAGTTGTAATATCGTGAAACATTAGTGTCCCCTCCATCAACACGGGCTACAACTATAATATACTAAATGAGAAACCTTGAGAGAAAATTAGATAAGTTTGTTTTAATAATTGAAATATAAATTATGTGTTAATTAAACTCTTATTCGAACATAATTAAGTTTATTAGATTACTTCACTAATTAAGCTTCCAAATTTTATAAGGTAAATTATAGTAGATATTTATTGACATCTTAATTTGATGACCTGAAAGGTAAATAGAAAAGGTAATCTTATAATAATTACATGTCATTATAGACATGATACATGATAACTCACTTTATGCACACCTCGGAAAAAAAAGTGATTGAAAAAAAAGGAAAGAAAAAGGCAAAAAATAAGTAAATAAAACAAAATCTCTATTTCTCAATTGATGATGGTTGAAAAACTAGAAACGAACTTATTAGATAGACTATCATTAATCAACCTTTTCTATCATTAATGACATCGTCTCATATATAAAATAGTTTCACATAAGTTATTGTGATTATCCGTAGTCAAACATAAAAGACGGACACATGAATAAGTCAACCTCTTATTCATTCCTAAGTGAGTTTAATAAATTATTTTAATAATTGAAACTTCGTGATTATATAAGGTAACAATTTATTTGGCGGCATATATAAATCATCTACAACTTTGATAACTAACAAAAATAGAAAAGAAATAATATTGTAAATTTTATGTATCATATACACAACAAGTTAGCCATTGTTTTGTTAGTCAATAGTGTTTTTTTTGTTCAATTATTTTAGTTTGATATATTTTTATTAAGTTATAATTTACTGCATTCATTTTTTTAGTGCTTTCACTAAATTCACCATTTCAACAATTTTCAGTTCACTACAATTTAGAACCTTATCGACGAACAAAATACATACACCCTTTCTTGATAAAAGCAAATAATTAGGTTTTTTAACCCAATATTATAAGAGAAAAATTTGTGTGAACCCGTTTCATATATGAGACTGGGTGAAATGGGTCATTATAGTGTAGTCCAGGGGTCATTAATTATTATATAACCGATGGGTCATTCTTGTGTACCCGATAAGTCATTAATACCCGGTCTTATGTATAAAACGGTTTCACATAATTTTTGTCATGTATAAAACAGGTCTTATGTATAAAACGGGATCATAGAAAATTAACCGTGAACAAAATCCCATATAACTGCTACTATACTAGTTTGTAATTTATGTTTAAAGAAATTTTACATTTTGGGTACCCGAGGTATGACATAATGTCAATTTAGGTACCCGAGTTTTTCAAAAAAAAATTTTAGGTACTTGAGGTTAGCTTCCGTTATCATTTTAGGTACCTAACCAAATTTCCGTTAACTTTTCCGTTAAGTGATGACGTGGCACCTTTTTTTTTTCAAATTATTAATTAAATGACCATTTTTTCATTTGCATATTCTTTTAAAACATGGGTTTGTGTATGGTTATTTTATTTATTTTTAATTATATTTAAATAAATGATTTTTTTTTGAATGGCCATGATTTGGCTTATTTAAAAAATAAAAAGTTAAAAATTTAATTAGTGCAAGAGTAGTTTATGACTTTGATTATTGATAGGTTTTTACGCTTAAAAAATTTCTCAAAGTAAACTAAAGACTAAAACTGCCAAAACAAAAAACATTAAAAAAACCATATAGGGTTTATTTTATCTTTTGAAAATATATCTCGAATAACCCATATAGTTGGGTAAGAGAAAAAGGAGTTTAGAAAGTTTTGTTAAATCATCATTGATATTTAACAAACAATTTCCAAGGTATTAAATTGAAATATATCTTATTTGTATTTAAAATATTTACAAGATTTTTTTTCAATTTTGGGTATTGTCTTTAATGGCACAACAATGCGTTTGAATTTTAATATTTCGGGTCAATTGAATTCATTAGGGATAAATATCACACTCAACAAACCTATATTTTTATAAAAATGAGGAATGAAAAATAGTCATTTAATTCTTTGAAAATAGTTTATATAAATTTAATGAAAAAACAAAAAATAAAACTAACCATACACAAACCCATGTTGACAATAAAGAAGGTGAAATTTAGAAATGGTCATTTATTTTTTTAAAAAAAGGGTGCCCCATCATTTACTTAACGGAAAAGTTAACGGAAATTTGGTCAGGTACCTTAAATGTTAACGGAAGCTAACCTCAGATACCTAAAAAGAAAATATTGAAAAACTTGTGTACCTAAACTGACATTATGGCACACCTCGAGTACCCAAAATGTAAAATTTCCTATGTATAATCAAAGCTTATCAATGTGAGATTGGTTAGAGTGGTAGCAACCGTATACCGGTTAAGAGAGGTTTTGTTCGAGGCCTTGGGTAATAAAAAAAAGGTTAAATATATGTAGAACCAAACCTACCTTATTCATAGTTACAAACTTACAATGATTGTTCTCTTCTTTCCGGGGTTCAAGTGTTGCCACGGATAAGCTTAGTGCTTCCACAAAAATTAGTGGCCAAATCATTCCACGACGTAACTACCTTTGCTATAAAGAACTCAAGTTAAGAACACTTCCGCCAACAGTGCCTGATTGGCCACTCGACTTTCATAATTAAGTTGTACCGCGGACAGCTGATACCTTTGCTATGTGTTGGGTCCTTCAAAACATAGCTCATTGATTTGACGTTGTCCATTTTAGGAATAACTTCTTTTTTTTTTTGTTTTTTTGAGAACAATGAATAACTAGTTAAATACTCGTGCTTTGTATGGGCATAAATATGGTATAATAAATACTCTTGTTTACACGCCATCCAAAAAAAAAGCTCGTTTACACTATTTGGTAATCCGATGCACCAAATATTTGTTAGTATGGTACTCCGTATTGAATTAGAGATTGGTTAAGGTGTTAAATATCGCCATGTTTTTCTAGATACTGTCCTGAATCATAATATTTTTTTTTCAATTTTACCCTTATTACTTTTTAACACCTACCTTATATCTCTTTAGGTAATTACTGTACAATTTTAATTCTGAAATCTATACCAAAATCTTCCAAACTGAACGTTATCATTCGATTCAACAACCTGCAAAAAAATTAATTAATAAATTTTTGTATACTATTTTTTAAATGGGACCTACGAGGCGTAGGTTCTAGCGCTCGTTGGGACCTTGGCAGGGTAGATCCCAACCTGCGTTGGGACCTTCGACGTCCAGGTCCCAGAGCAGGTTGGGATCTACGACGCGTAGGTCCCAGCGCAGGTTGGGACCTACAATGCGTAGGTCCCGACGTGCGTTGGGACCTATGGTAGACAGGTCCCACTAATTAGAGTTCGTTTTTTTTTTTGTAAAATTTAGAATAATAATTGTGAAAAGTTAAAAAAAAATCAATTTAGTGTGGTTACCTAATGATTTGATGTACTCATTAATAATTAATTATTGATATTGATCATACACAAGTAGTAAACTCTTGACAAAGGTTAGGATGAGAGAATTAGAGGGTCCTATGTTAATATTTTAGTCCAAAACTCAAAAAGGGTAAATTTGTCCATTTACCATTTCCATAGGGCGGTAACTAGAAATTCTAGGGCGACGAATAACAACTCCAATTGCTAAAGTATTTGTGAAAAATTTGTGTAAACTCGTTTCATATATGAGACTGGGTGAGAGAGATCATTATTGTTTATCCGATCGGTCATTATTGTTTACTTGGGGCCATTAATAAATACCCAAAGGATCATTAATACATAGTCTTATATATGAAACAGGTTCACACAATTTTTTGTGTAACATAATACTTCCTATGCCAGCAATTTATATCTATTATATAGTATTAAATCATATAGAAAAATTAGTGTGAACCCGGTTTATACATGAGACTCGATAAGATGAGCCATTATTGTGAAGTCGAGGGTTCATTATTGTGTAGTCGATGAGTCATTATTGTGTAGGCGATGAGTAATTAATTAGTACCCAATCTTATAAATGAAACGGGTTCACACATTTTTTTGTGTAAATTATAATAACGTGGCCTCTCAACACTAGTTTCCATGTGTTACCATAAAGTTTTTTTTATGGTATTGCCACCATAAAATTATTAGACATGCTTATTTAAAAAAAATATGCATGCTTGTATTATCATTACAATATATTATGGCATCGTAAACACATTTGGCCTTTCCATCTAGGGATCCAGCTGGAGAATCGATGCTACTTGTGTGAGTCAAAACCTAAAATAAACGAGCACATGTTGTTCGATTGCTCCATTTCTACACTAGTATGGCAAATCATCTCAAAATGGAGAGGCAGAGGTACAAGCAGCTAGCAGCAACTTAAGGCAGTTCATTGTTTCGATGGTGCCACAATCAAAATCGTGGCAAACATTGAAGGAAGGGACTGATGCGTATAGCACTCAATGACTCACCAGTGCTTACTACGGAGTACTGTATGTAGCAGGAGCGAAATTTCAGAATTTTCTAGCAAACGAAGAGAACTCAATCAAGCGGAGCAATTATTGATCAAATCAACTATGTGGGATTTGGAATTTTTCATGTTTCTAAGAATATTATACATTGTAACCAAATATAACAGGTTCTTACTTAAATTTGATCTAGGCTTTCATGTATTTTTCTTTGGAAAATGTGATGTAAGGGATATTAATTTCCATGGGGGTGATGCATTGTCCCTAGACCTAGCAATCCAGTTGGTTATTGGTCGGATTTTGGAATTCGGTCGTTTCGAGTTCACTTTTATGAATTAATGGCACAACTGGTTTTGATGAACTAGCTAACAAGCCTCTAACCAAACTTTTTATGAGCTTTGTAATTGGTCAAACCAGCTACAAGGTAATAAGACAACCAACAAGCTGGTCACCAAATAAAGCCAATTTGTTAGCTTATAGCTGGATTCGACTAACTGATTGAATTTGTTAGCTAGTTTGACAAGCTGATATAAACCAGTTGGGGAAGGCAGCTGGTTGGGATGAAAAAGTTAGATGAATCAGCTATTGTAATTACCATCTTATCGGATGCCTTTTTAGTCAAACCAGTAAAGTAACAACAAGTTGTACCAAAAAGCTAAGTATCAAAGCGAGCCAAAAGGCTCCCTCATTATTTTTTTGGTTGAAATTATACGCTCTATCACTTGATTAACTGAGCAACTCTCTTATTTCTGAGTCCTTGAATTAACTAGGTGTGCGGATATATAAGAGGCTAGGTGTTGATAAAATTTCCGGATAATGTTTTTTTTGTGAGAATTTTCTGGATAATCTTTTCTGTTGATGCAGTTGTTACAATTTCTTTCCTAGATAATATTTTCCGTTGACCAGCTGAAAATCTACAGTCCATCCTATGCTAAATCATATTCAACCCCGAGCTGATCCATTATTATAGGATTGGTTCCCTACTTTCCTCTTTGAAGAGGATGTGGCTATTGTGGTATCTGGTATAACAACTACTTTAATGCTTAGCATAATTGGCATAATTTGAAGGAAATATTTATATTATACATCAAGTTGACATAACCTATCGTAGTATTATTGGTTAATTTAGTGGTTGACCAAAACGATTGTACGTGCTTGTTGTTTGATACCTCAGTGTGAAAGGTCAACCGTGCCAATAAATCCTAACGACAACCGTCCGTGAAATAAAAAGGACAAAGACAAAAGGGAAATCTTTTTTTTTTAGAACGACTAAAGGCAAACACAAAAATTTGGGTGAGACTGTCTCACACTAAGGTTAGTGTGCGACGTTTTTTTTTTTTTTACTATGGGGTCATTTTTCAGTTGTATGGGGGTCATTTTTCAGTTTTAACATGGGGGTCATTTTTCATTTTGTATGGGATTATTTTTCAGTTTTAACATAGGGGTCATTTTTCAGTTGTATGGGGGTCATTTTACAGTTGTATAGGGGTCATTTTTTCAGTCAGTTATATTGGGGTCATTTTTCAGTTGTATGGGGGTCATTTTTCAGTTGTATAGG
>ONZK01004169.1:67540-78164 GCA_900322385.1 Pharnaceum exiguum
TCAGTCAGTTGTATTGGGGTCATTTTTTCAGTCAGTTGTAGTGGGGTCATTTTTCAGTTCTATGGGGGTCATTTTTCAGTTGTATGGCAGTATGTGTCATTTTTTAGTTTTTAACTTCAGTTGTATGGGTCATTTTTCAGTTGTATGGGGGTCATTTTTCAATTGTATGGGGGTCATTTTTCATTTGTATAGACTTGAAAAAAAATGAAAAAAAAAAAACGAAAAATTTTTTTTTTGGGTAATTTGACCGAACCCGTCTCACACTAAGTTAGTGTGACACGGGTGCACACAAATTTTTCTAAAAGGCAAATCTAACTCAATATGATGCATCCCCTCAAAAAACTTGAGGAACAAAGCTTTATACATCCTATCAAACTCCTCAAATTCTTAGGTACACCGGGTGAATTTATAACTAGTGTTACGACATTCTAGTATATTATTAGTCACATTTTTTTAATCCCATTAATCATTCCCTTTATAATTAGTCATAAATTCACCCGGTGTACGACACCCGGTGTACCAAAGACTTGTTCATCAAACTAGCTCTTACATAAATGAGTACCTTAAAAAGAGAAAATATTAAAAATGAGCCCCTTTAATGGACGAAATTTATAGCATTCTTTTTCCGATTGGTTGTTAATTGATGATATGTAAATTAAGAGGAAGAAGAAAATAAAGATAAGTAAGAAAAAATTACTAATAGTTGTAATGAGAGAAACTTAACAATTGGAACTTTGATATAGAAATAGATTGATAGGTGGCTTCCATTTTCTTTTTATACTATATTTAAAAAAAATTGCAATGACATTTTATTCGTTTAAAAGAATTTAAAAATAATTAAAGATAATTATAATTAATATTTTTGGATCTTCTACTTTTGGGCACCTATCTTAATATACGTTTTTGGCACATAAAATATCTCGAATGAAATATAATAAAACATATGCGATATATGAAAGAGAGATGCTAATAAGTTCGAGTAAATCATCATTATTTATTTAAAGGAGGAAATAAGATAATCAACAAGACTTTCAGTTTTTTGTTCATTTTAAAATTGTAATACATCAACACAATCTTCAAACTTTTAATAATTAAAAACTACAAAGCTTAAATTACCAAAGTTAGTTACTCATAATTATATAACTTTTTTATTATGATTAATAGCATTGAGAACTTCTATGATACCCATAATTTATTTTAGTTTAACTTTCCAACAAAGTACACTAAATATATTAAGATTACTCAATTGGAGTAAATGGAGAGCTATCATGATCATAAAATAAATTGAGGCATACAACTAACTTCTCTAAATTCAATATCATTTCATTACATGATGACCAAATGTACCAACTAATTAGTATGCAACATTTGACGAAGCACAATTTATTTCAAGGCTTTTTTTCCGGTTCATTCCAATTTTTCAATTAAGTTAAGTTCATTCCAAATTTTACAGTTTAATTGAAATTTTGAACACAATAAGTAATTAAAGAGAACATTTATCTTCTTTTGGTTCATAATAGATCTACTCATTATTCAAGGCTTCAAGCATGCATGTCTATTGTCTTTTTACTAAACCTGTTTTAGTTAATGGTAATGTGTAGGTAGACCTGTCAATTAAGGCGGATGGGTCGGGTTCAGGTTGGGACACTTCTGGTGCGTGTCACTTTTTCAGGTAGAGTAATTTGCGGGTCGGGTTCGGGTCCACCCACCAAGTCAAAGACATCTTTTAATTTGTTTAATAAAAATCCTAAAATGGAAATGTATAATTTTTTTTAACAAAATATATCAAACAAGTTTCTATAGATAGAGGAAGAAAATTTATGAAATACAGTAATTTTTAATATTAAATCTATATAATTTTATTTAGAAGGAATTTTTCATTTAAAATTTAATATTATTTACAGTAAAAATAGGGTTGTACTTTAAAAAAAATTCAGTGTAACCCTTATTTCAAATGGTGCTATTTTGGATTATATCAAGCCAAATCGGCAGCGTTTAATTTTCCTGTTCTTCTGGATAAAATCAAATAAAAATGCATACATTTTTGTCCAGTTTGACCAAGCAGGTTGACTCAAACTTCAACTCGCGTGTTTGGCCTAACAATTTCGAGTCAATTGGATTCGGGTGTATTTCGTGTTCAGGTCTAATTTTCGGATTTGAGACCTCGAAAAAATAGATTAAGTCTTCGAATTAGGTCATTTTTTGACAGGTCTATATGTAAGTGTATGTTGGAATATCAATGGTACAATTGTACAAAACCCAAATTTCAGTAAACCCCATAGGTGTATACTACTCGCCAAGCAGTACGGGTCTTAACAAGGATAACAAGGATACTAGTAAAATATCAGTGACAATTCTCTATCTTTTTTTTTTATTCATTAGTGATATCTATTTTGTTTGAATTTAGTTTATTTTGGCTTATTAGAAACTTTATATTTTCTTTTAACTGACTACATGTGTACACCCGTTTTATACAAAAGTACGTGTTATGGTACACTGGAAGCTAAGTTCACAATATTGTGACATCTCAAAACATTTAAAAAAGGACATCACCCCGCCTGCAGTTGAGCCATTCTTCAACTCGTCCACCCCTATTAATATTCTCGTTTTCCTCTTTTCTGCTTCTCAACTCCAATCTCTTTCCTATATGTCCAGGCAACAACTCTATTCATTCACATAGAAATATAACGTTAACCTAAGGTTACACAATATCAAATTCCGCATAAAATGGAAGCTTCATCCATTTTATGGGAAGATGAGCTAATAAAAAAGCTGTTTGAAGATGATAAAGATCATCATGCTAGTTCGTTGCCACTACAGCCATCATATGCCAACAACAGTCTCTCATCGGATGATCAACAGTCTGCATGTTCAACATCTTCGTCAGAAACCTACGATCAACTGATGCCTTTACATCGGTTGATGTCCCCCGTTTATTCTGGACCCACGCTTACTGATATCAGCAACGCTCTCTCCCATACAACGGAAACCTTGCTTCCTAAGGATCTTTCTCATTCAAGGTTTGACTGATGTTTTAAGCTAATCCCAGACTCATAGATTAATCCATTGTCCTATACATATACTCCGCATATGATGCATGAGTAACATATAGTTGAGTACTACATTGTGATTAATCACATCATGCATGATGCATCCTCATGACATGCAGCGTATTGAACAATACTCTTAGTCTCTTACCCATTATTTTTTTTTTTGATTGATGGGCTAATACTGTATATTTAAAATTCGTAACCTTAACATATATAGCTAAGGTCAATCTTGCTCTTTAGGGTGGGGGGATAAGTCAATTGTAAAAAAGAAGAAGAAGAAAATTAGATTAGCACGAACACATTGCAATTATTATTAAACGATCGAAAAAATAACGAAGAAAAAGAGAGAAAAAATATAAAACAGCCAATAATAGTTAATTAAGAAATACCTCCAGATTCTGAGCCAGATCGATTATCATATATACGATCGAGCACTAGCTGACTTGTATACATGAATGAATATATGATGTAACAACACTTGCACACGTCGCATAAGTGATCACTTTGAAGTACGAGTACAAAGTAACATCATAGTTACCATGCAGCTTGCATTAATTAGTTCTTATTTGTCCTTCAATTTTTCAAGAGCGCATATTAAGTGCGGTTCCTTTTTGCATTATTTTATGTCATTTTTTCATTTACTTAACAATACTTACGTACGTACGGTTTAAGGGTGATTGTAGCATATATTTGTTAAATTATTATAGCCTTATAGTTCACTCAAAAAAAAAAAAAGCCTTATATGTATGCTCGCACTTAGTCGTGAGGGTATGTATGGCCGGAGAAGAGACAAAGCCATGAACAAAACAACATTTTGAGCTTCAATTCGAAAACCCAATATAAGCTACTGATGAAGGATTATGGTTTCACCTGCTCTCGTTTTCCTCTTCTTCTTCGTTTAATTTTACCTTATTTGGAAAGCAGCCCACTCATTTTTCATTAGATGTTAATTAAACAAGTCGCAAAGGAATTTGCAATATTTTTTGAAACCGGAATTTGCAATATTGAAACAGTGACTTTCATATTTACAGGCTGTCAGAATTAGATAAAGGTTCAAACAAAAGTGAGAACAAGTACACACTAAAAATCAAGAGTATCGGCGGCGCTGGACTGGCTGAGGATGGCTACAAATGGAGAAAGTATGGTCAGAAATACATCAAAAACAGCCCAAATCCCAGGTAGTGTACTTCCCACTAAATCCAGTACTCTTTCTCTGACATGTTTTAGAGAATAGTTTACCAAAGAATTAATTTGTAAATGACTGAATAAATTGTTGTCACTTAGTGCATGTAGCGAATATAAAAATAATTAATTAATTAGCAATTTTGTTTCTGAAAGCTTTGACCCTAAGGAATTTTCTTTATCAGATTAACTACTACGTGTGGATGTAAGTGCATTCAGCAATGAGCATATATACCTCTTTAAAAAGTCCAATAATGGAATAAATTAAAGAAACAATATGATCGACCAAACTACTCAAGTGCCTTCTGCCTAGTGCCTACCCAGCCACGTACGTACCCACCACACTAATGGTTAATTAATTAGCCTCCAGAGACTCCAAGCATGCCGTTAAACTGCCCCATGGTCAAAGGAGATACTTGTATACCGATAGGTTGTGATACTTCCTTTGTTGCAGAAAGTTCTTTACTGTTTTGACTTCCTTCGGTCAAGTGTTATACTAATTTGGCCGATACACTTTGGATATTTTAGAAATTATAAAAAACACTTTTTTTAAAAGCAACTTAATGAGAACAATGTTTTGACTAAATCCATATAAAAATGAATAACAATTTTTTAAAAAGTGTTGCTAAAC
Organism: Pharnaceum exiguum; assembly: GCA_900322385.1. Taxonomy (NCBI): domain Eukaryota; kingdom Viridiplantae; phylum Streptophyta; class Magnoliopsida; order Caryophyllales; family Molluginaceae; genus Pharnaceum; species Pharnaceum exiguum. The sequence goes on from ONZK01004169.1 coordinate 72,404, forward strand.
ACTTTGGGTTAGTTATAGTGAAGAGATATTCCCTTAAAAACTTGCAATTCTTACCCATTATGATATATCACTAACACTTTTTATAAAAAAATGATCTCAAACTATCTCTAATTCTTAGGTACACGTGTACACCCGATGTAACAAATATTTGTTGCTCAACTGTTGGTTTGAAAGGATCCGAACTTGAGAGGATTAGGATTCCTCTCATGTTGTTGCATGTTGTATTGTATTTACCTAATTGCTACTTGTATTAGATGCTAACAAGTGGCAACCGTGCAGCGGGCCTAATTAGCTATTTTGTACATGCATATCCAATTAGAGAAGGACCAGGATACCCTAATGACAGTCATCGCGAAAGAAAGTACAAAACGCTACTCCGTATCGTAATCATTTATTAAGTGATGTGATCAGCTGATATTGGAAAACTTAAGCAATCTATCAAGACTGAATCTACCTTGATCCATTCCTCCGTGTGATCACTACTAGGAGACAACTTTGTATAGAAATAAAGGACTCAAAAAATCTAGGTAAGATGCATAAATACCCTGAATAAGCATAGCCCTAGAAAGTCCGTGGTTGTCCTTTGTTATTAATTGCCAAGAATCTGGGTAACATTGTCCTATGATTGATTCCAAACAGAGTTATTCAGATGACAGTACCTGAACTCATTGTTAGGATGTAAGTGAATGGTATCTGTCTTAAAATGTTGTAATTAATCATAATAATGACTACTTAAAAAAAAACCAGGCCACACATATGACGACACTAGCATTATTTTTCGGATTTGATGGCCGGTGCAATGACGATCACATGAAACTACCAATTATTCTCGGCCAAATCAAATCTTGGATAAGTTCTTGGATTTTAACCCAGAGACGGATTAATTGGTCGAGAGGTATTATGTTAAGTTTGATATTATTTATTTATTTTTTGATAATTGGGGATGGGAGATTTAATTTCATTAATATAATAGACATACGACATTTACATCGCAAAACACCATAGAACATACTAAATCAACTATGCTAATACAAAAGTTATCATCAAAATAATTAATTAAAATACTCAAGCGCGACTCATTGCTGACTTCGACATGCCTCGGCATCTTTTGTGCAAGTAGAGATCTTCATCGCTAATATTATAATCAACCTCATGTCGATCTTCATACTGGAAGTTGAATCTTGTATGCACGGTATCCCTAAACTAATACTACTAATCGCATTATAGGCGAAATAAGATTCCACTTAGGGAAATATGAAACTCCACAAAAGGGAGAATTCGAATCATTTATTAAAACGATGAAAGAAACACCGAAAAACTATCGGATATTGTAGAAAAGATAAGATTACAGGCCGGGAATGACCTAATCGGCCTTCCCGGCCTGAAGAAAAGTATATTTGAGTTAGGGTTTAGGGGCAAAAGTAGGAGGGGAGGAGGAGGAGGAGAGGAGAGGGGGCGGCTGAAAAAAAGTATTGTGAGAATTCTACAAGTACTGTCAGTCTATGTTAAGTTTGATATTGAAACCTCAATAAATAATTCTTTTTTGATTTGCTTTAATAAATTTTTTGGTGAACTATCAACTACAGTTTTCGTGATCAAAATCCATTATAAAAACAATTAGCAATTAATTAATATTGGCAAAAATATCATTGAGTTAAGAACCAACAAATTAAATTTCTTGATCAACACTTAATTTTAGTAAAATCTCCAATTTTGTGGCTTCAAAAAATTTAGTAATAAATGAACAAGTTTGAAGCCGTACATTTAACCTTTTGAGTTTACTATCTATATGTAGTAGTAACGATTTTGATTTTGGTTTTGGTCTAGCAGTAGTAATGTATTTGATTTGGAAGAAGGTGAAAAAAAGTGGTTATCCATTTTCTTGTTCAGGTGGATGGAAAATTGGGAACTAGTGTACTTTCAGGCATTTGAACATATGATAATATAAGCGAAGTGCTTTTCGTGTGATTTGATGCTCAGAGAACCCCTACTTCTATAATTCCTTTTCAACCAGTACAACCCGTTTCAACATCAGGTATAAATGCAATGGAGAAACATCGATAGCTATGTTTATTCACTAATCTAATCATTAGGTACAGTAGTAGTTAGTTAGCAAAGTACACATCCTATAAATTAAGGGCCTTACGGTATGAAAGGTCAATGTGCCATGTCCATGTGCCGCGTGGTACTGGTTTCCTTTATGGTCCATCATAAGCAATACCTTATTCGATGTGATGCTTGGTCATCGGCTTTCAACAGTTATTCTATCCGTTCGTCAGTTCATTTCGTTGATAATGAGCTCTTAAATTTACATTATTATTGTAGGATAGATTCATGTCTTTCATCTTCTATCTGTTATTACGTATAACTTTGTATGGGGGTTTCACTGAAATATCTGTATACAACTTAGAAAACTCCCTTAAGATAATGGGCATATCCTACCAACGCAAACACTTAAAATCTCTATGTCAATTATTGTTCATACTATATATTATTTGGTTGCATCCGTTATAACAATTATCATCTCCATGATTATTTCATGTCCGAAAGTTGTTTTACCTTTTTATTTTCTGAATTTTCGAAGATTTGTTCTGCTGTACTTAATAACTCATGTAGCACTAAAAGTTATCTAAAAAAAATTTTTGTCATGAATGCTTGAAGCTACACCGAAAGATTACAGTTCTTACAATTTCTATGATCAGTCAAATACACAAATCTAATACAAAAATCTAAAGTGACTTTGCCAAACACTGCCTGAGTTTCTTAAGGTTTACTGCCATCTTACAGGAGCTATTATAAGTGCACAAATCCTAGATGTGGAGCGAAAAAGCAGGTTGAGAGGTCATTAGAGGATCCTGACACACTTGTTATAACGTATGAGGGACTCCATCTCCATTTTGCTTACCCATATTTCCTCAAGGCTCAAGAAGAAAACTCACCGTCAAAGAAGGCCAAAAAAATACGATCAGAAGAACAAGAAGAGACAGGTACAAAGGTACTTCAGAACATAGCAGATGAGACTCCCATTGTAACCCATGAAACTCAATCCAAGAAGAATAATCATGAAGAACACGAATCGAAACTCGCTACGCAGGGTTTACTTGAAGATATAGTACCCCTATTGGTGAGAAACCCCTCATCAAACGATAACATGTTTTCAAGTTCGTCCTCGAGTTCAAGTCCGTATCCTTCTCCTCCAGGCTCACCGTCTGTTACTTGGCCTCATTTCTTCCCTCTTATTTGTAATCCTTGAACTATTACCCTATTGGCCTATTCCGCTATTCGTGGTCATGATCAATTATAAAATGACATATTACGGAATGTCTGGTGCAGTGTAGTAATTGATTTGCATTGAAATAATATGATGTCATTCTGTTTCTGAAATCTGAGCACTGACTTGCAAAAAACTCTAGCTAATTATTTGGCTAATACTTTTCTTGAACTCACGGTTCCTGCAGACGTAACATAGCTCAAGACTAACCATGTCTTTTTTGCAACTTAGCAGAATTATAAATCTGCATATGTATATTCCATGTAATTCGCATTCTTAATATAGTCGTTGCGAAAAATGTTTATCGCAACAGATTTTATCGTTGCGGATGTGGGCGTCACAAAAGATAGCCGCAACGACAAATTTCGTTGCGATAAATACTATTTTTGGACACCGAAGAACCCGTTTTGGCTCTTCTCATCCGATCCATGTCATTCGAGTCAGAGAGGTTCCCAAAATACATTCTGGATTTTGCAGTTCCAAGATTTCCAAAAAAAGGGAGTAAGGGACTAATATAAAATACAAGAATTGAAAATCACAATCATGAGTATCAAATCAGATAAGGATATCATAAGACAACCTTACTTCACTACAGTTGTTAAAGCTGTGTTTAACACAATTCACCAATAGTCACGAAGTGTAGTTCCAAAAAGTTCTGTTTAATCCTGAAGCATTCTCCGACTAAATACTTCAAGGATTCTACAAATTTCCACATGGATGTGAATGAGCGTCCATTAAGAGAGGAAAGTAAAGTCAAAGATTGAGATATATGGTGGAATACACTCAATACAGTATGTGCAACGAAATGTAGTTGGACATATATTTCAGAATCTAATCATATATACATTCTGAGAATCGAAGTGATTCTCTGATTACTCATATATCCAAATTTCAAGTTTTGCTTACCGAGTGAATACACAAAAAGAAAAAATTGGCTCAACACTGACAAAAAAAAGATCACCAGATGTTGCAGCACTCTGTACAACAGGCTCCAAGCAGACAAATTGAATCATGTTCTAACTATAAAGATTTGTATTGTTCTATCAATCGAGAAGCATGAAGCTTCGATTCTGGAACAACTGTGCACCCCAAGTTTTGCAGATAACTGATCTGGTATAGTTCAAGATGAAAATTAGCAAAAAAATAGAAATGGTAAACTACATTATACATCAAAGAAGACAAACAAAATGCTACACGCTAAGCAAATTATGTGACACACTTTTTACAATTCGTAAAAGGTGACTAATACAATAAAGCTCTGCCATATATGCAGTTATGCATGTAGATGATAAGTTCACCTCTAAATCAGTTGAAGCTATAGTTGTTTCTGTTTCAATTTGAAGACGTGAGGTAGACGTGGAAGTTAAATAGCTAATAGTGAGAGTGATATGTGTGAGCCAGTGTGACAATGTTCCACATTTAACCTCAAAAGTTCAACAAAATGATGAATACCATCACATTATTGTAATTTGAGATCGATTGAGGAGGGTACTATACTACTATGTTCCAGTTTGCTCTCCTTTGGTCACAATATTCTAATTGCCCCAACAAGATATACTGACTAAAAGAAAAGGAAAAAAAAACTGTACTTGTACGTGTAGTAATGCGACAAGCCCACATGCAGGGTAACTGTTTGACTTGTGCCAGCGAACTTCAAATGTAGTCACATTACTATGTCGTGAAGCCAAAAACTGTCTTTTTGAGCATCTTCACTGTACCACTCTTCCTAGATAGGGTGCATGGTAGATAGGTAGTGGTACAACAGAACTGGAGTAATTTGGTGGCGGTGGGTGGTGTCCAATGCACAAAGGATCTGAATTATCTGCTTTGCAAATGCTCCATCCATGGAAAAGGGTATGCACTAAACCCAGATGGATACGCTAGCTACAAGAAATATGCCACGGTTCCTGTTTTGTGCAACATAAGTCCCTTGGATTATAGTTTCAAGATGAATCCACATATGGTGAGATCCTTTGATCATTTGACTCTATTGGCAAGAGAAACCCCATTCTCAAAGCACTAACTATCTTATCCCAAGAAGAAAAAGAGCAGAAGCGAAAAATGTTGATGCTGAAGAATAATCAGAAATCACACAACACAGTTCTTTTCATTGTATGCATCATTCGGGCCCTTAATTTCGTTTGGTTTTGTAGTTTTAGGACTAACGTTCTGAATATCTACTCAATGCAGCTCCCTCTAAATCGGCAGACAACTTGCTGCAGCAACTTATCACAACTAACTGGTGAGTGAGAACACATGTAAACCAGTTTTCACCCAAAGTTGTGCCAACCTAGCTAGGCATCACACTTCTGTACCTCTGGTTTGGGTGGATAATGTATTTTTGTACCATTGACCGTTCGGAGTTGGGCCACCAGGTAGCCTACTCAGACATGGCTCTCTCTCTTTCTCTCTTGCCTGTCATGTATATTCTGATTTTTTTTCTTTTCTTTTCCTTTTTTTTTTTGTGTGTGTGTGTGGGTGGGTGGGTGG